>CM067104.1:108196-151331 GCA_034008185.1 Gorsachius magnificus | reverse complement strand
GCAGCAGGAGGTGGAGGATCGGCAGCGGCTGCTGGAGGAGGAGAGGAAGAAGAGGAAGCAGTTCCAGGAGATGGGCAGGAAGATGCTGGGTAAGGTGTCGTCCCCACTTCAGTCTGCTTGGCTGAGAGGGGCTGAGGCAGGACCCCCTGAGCCCCCCAACCCTGGTTGGGGGGGCGGGTGTGCTTGGCTCTGAGACCCTTCCCCTGCTCCCCAGAAGACCCCCAGGAGCGTGAGCGCAGGGAGCGCCGTGAGCGCATGGAGCGGGAGACCAATGGCACAGAGGACGAGGAGGGCAGGCAGAAGATCCGGGAGGAGAAAGACAAGAGCAAAGAGCTCCACGCCATCAAGGTTAGCGCTGGGGCGATGGTGGGGGCTGGGGGACCTGGGTTCCCTCCCCGCTGATCTCCTCCCGCCCGCAGGAGCGTTACCTGGGAGGAGTGAAGAAGCGGAGACGCACGCGGCACCTGAACGACCGCAAGTTTGTCTTTGAGTGGGATGCGTCGGAAGACACATCCATTGACTACAACCCCCTGTGAGTGGTGGGGTGCCCCGGGGACTGGGGGTGCTCCTGGGGGTGCGGGGCAGCCCCAGCCCTGCCCCTAATGCTCCTGCCCTGTTCTAGGTACAAGGAGAGGCACCAAGTGCAGCTGCTGGGCCGGGGCTTCATCGCGGGGATTGACCTGAAGCAGCAGAAACGGGAACAGTCGCGCTTCTACGGGGACCTGATGGAGAAGAGGCGGACACTGGAGGAGAAGGAGCAGGAGGAGTGAGCGCACGTGGGGGGAGCTGGGAGGGTGCCGAGGGGTGTTTTGGGTGCTGGCTGCCTCTGCTTGGCCGGGCTGCGGAGCTGGGGGGTGGCTCTGGGATGCAGCACGTCCTTCAGATGAGTGGCAGGATGGCTCCAGCCAGCCCAGAGGCATGGGGTGAGCCCTGTCCCCTTCCTTGCCCCCCATCCAGGGCCCGGCTGCGGAAGCTGCGGAAGAAGGAGGCCAAGCAGCGCTGGGACGACCGGCACTGGTCCCAGAAGAAGCTGGATGAGATGACAGACAGGGACTGGCGTATTTTCCGTGAGGACTACAGCATCACCACCAAGGGGGGCAAGATCCCCAACCCCATCCGCTCCTGGAAGGACTCTTCCCTACCCCCCCACATCCTGGAGGTCATCGACAAGTGCGGCTACAAGGTGTGGATGGGGAGGGGGGGCTGCTGCCAGCAGACCCTGATGAGGGTCTGGGTGGAGGGAGGAAGGGCTGGTTCTTGGGGTCAAGTCTCGGGGCGGGGGTGAGGAGGGGAAGTTCTGTTCTCAAACCTGCCCTTCCCCTCGCCAGGAGCCCACCCCCATCCAGCGCCAGGCGATCCCCATTGGCCTGCAGAACCGCGACATCATTGGCGTGGCCGAGACTGGCAGCGGCAAAACCGCGGCTTTCCTCATCCCGCTGCTGGTGTGGATCACCACCCTGCCCAAGATCGATCGGTAGGTGGGACAGGGCAGGGTGACGCTGCAGAGGGGAGGGCGCGTGGCACCGTGGGTGACGCTGCCATGCCCTGCCATGCTGCAGGATTGAGGAGTCGGACCAGGGTCCCTACGCCATCATCCTGGCCCCCACTCGAGAGCTGGCTCAGCAGATTGAGGAGGAAACCATCAAGTTTGGGAAACCTCTGGGTATCCGCACGGTGGCTGTGATCGGAGGCATCTCCCGCGAGGACCAAGGCTTCCGCCTTCGCATGGGCTGCGAGGTGAGTGTTGGCCACTGGGGAGGGTGGGGGGGGGACCTGGGAGGAGCAGTTGAGCCCCAGGCTGCGGACACCAACCCTCCTGGCCCACCCAGATCGTCATCGCCACGCCGGGACGTCTCATCGACGTGCTGGAGAACCGGTACTTGGTGTTGAGCCGCTGCACCTACGTGGTGCTGGACGAGGCGGATCGCATGATCGACATGGGCTTCGAGCCTGATGTACAGAAGATCCTGGAGCACATGCCCGTCACCAACCAAAAACCTGACACTGATGAGGCCGAGGACCCCGAGAAGATGCTGGCCAACTTTGAGTCAGGGAAGCACAAGTACAGACAGGTGGGTGCAGGCAGGAGAGACCCGGGCAGCGGCGTGGGTGCTCCCACGGCACTGAGCACAGTCCATGGGGTGGAGAGGGGACAACCTGCGGCTTTGGAGAACGGGCCAGGGGAGCGCAGCCGTGTTCCTGCCCCACGGGGGACATTGCTCACTGCCCCATTCTCTCACAGACCGTCATGTTCACGGCCACCATGCCGCCAGCGGTGGAGCGCCTGGCCCGCAGCTACCTCCGCCGTCCAGCTGTGGTCTACATTGGCTCCGCCGGCAAACCCCACGAGCGGGTGGAGCAGAAGGTCTTCCTCATGTCGGAGTCGGAGAAGAGGTGCAGAGGGGACCGCTGGGGTGGGGTGGAGCAGGGAGGACGTGTCTTGGGGGTGGGCTGGGGCATTTGAGGGTGAGGGAGCTCTGGGAGGGGGACGCTGGAGAGCGGAGGGGCTCCTGTGGGGCACCTCAGCCTCTCCTTGCCCAACTGTCCTCCTCCCCAACAGGAAGAAGCTGTTGGCCATCCTGGAGCAGGGCTTCGATCCGCCCATCATCATCTTCGTCAACCAGAAGAAGGGCTGCGACGTGCTGGCAAAATCCCTGGAGAAGATGGGGGTGAGTTTGGGCTGGGCTGGAGCCCCTCAACTTCGGCTGTGGCGGGTGGGGGTCATCCTGAGCACCTGCACCCCTGTCCCCCTGTGGGGACCCTGCAACACAGCTGCAGGCACTGCTGGCCCCCACCTAACCCCCCCCCCCTCATCCTGCAGTACAACGCCTGCACCCTGCACGGCGGCAAAGGCCAGGAGCAGCGCGAGTTTGCCCTCTCCAACCTGAAGGCCGGGGCCAAGGACATCCTGGTGGCCACGGATGTGGCCGGACGTGGTATCGACATCCACGATGTCTCCATGGTCGTCAACTACGACATGGCCAAGAACATCGAGGGTGAGTTGGGGCCGGCCCAGGGGGATGTGGGGTGCGTCAGGGGCAGCCTGGCCCCGGTGCTGCCTGCGCCCAGGCCCCGCCTGACCCCACTGCCCCCCCGCAGATTACATCCACCGCATCGGGCGGACGGGCCGAGCGGGGAAGAGCGGCGTAGCCATCACCTTCCTCACCAAGGAGGACTCCACCGTCTTCTACGACCTGAAGCAGGCCATCCTGGAGAGCCCGGTGTCCTCCTGCCCGCCCGAGCTGGCCAACCACCCCGACGCCCAGCACAAGCCTGGCACCATCCTCACCAAGAAGCGGCGGGAGGAAACCATCTTCGCCTGAGTCCCCGGGGCCAGTGTCCCCCCTTCGGTCACCCCTTTGGGGATGATGGGACCAGCGGGACCGGGGGCTGCCAGGACTTTTCTGGCTGCTCTTTTCCCAGACCCCCAGACCCCTGTGAAGCCGCAACTGCCGACAGCAGAGACTGGGGCTGGGACTGTCCCAAAATGCCCCCCCTGTTCTCCCAGTCCCCCTCCCCGCCTTCCCCATGGACGCGCGGAGCTGCCGGAGGCTGTCTGGGGGCAGGTTCCTCCCTGCCCGCTTGCTGCTGGGGCTGGGCTGGGGCTGGGCTTTGCGTGCTGGTTTTGAGGCAGGGCTGCCCCAGGAGCTGCATTCATTTCATCCCTTTTTTAGCTGAAACTCCAGGCTGCCGGAATAAACCCGCAGCTGCGTTGCTGGACGTCGCCTCCTCCTCTTCTGCCTTCCTGCGGCGCCTGGCTGCCATCTCCCCCCCCCTCCAGCACTCCCCGAGGGGCTGGGAGCTGGCTGTGCCCCTCAGGGGAGACCCCTGGGTCCCGTCCCCCCCCTGGGCTCGCCCCAGCACCTCCGAGCACTCTTATGTTTCTGAAACCGGTTACAGGGAAATTGGTGCTTTCTACAAAAGAAATTATAACAAATCTGTGGCCCCCACCACTGGCACGGGCTGGCTCCGTGCAGAGGGCCCCGTGTGGGGGGGCTCGGCCTAGAGCCAGGACCCTCCGCCGAGCAGCCCCCGGCTGAGGGCAGTGGGTGCTGTTATTTACAGGACTGTGCGGTGACAGCTACGGTGGGGAGCGGGGTGGCAGGGACGGGGGCAGCGAGTGCAGGCATGGAGCAGCCCCCCCGCTTTCTCCGTGCAGGGTCCAGCCGCCCCCCTCCATCCCCCATCCCTGGGGAGGAAGCATTTTGGCTGTGGTGACGGGGTGGGAAGGGGGGGAAGAAATGGGTGCAGAGCAAAGCGACTGGTGTGGCCCCCTCCTCCTGGGGGTCCCATGCAGGGGTGGGGGGGGGTGGGGGGGCACCTTCCCCTTCTTCCTTGGGTCTTTGCAGAATGGGGGATGCTGCTAAAACTGCCCCCCACCCCCCCATTACCTGGCCCACAGGTTTTTTGGGGGGAGGCACCCTCTGTTTATGGGGAATGAGGCAGCCTGCGATGCGGGGGCCAGGCGGGGAAACTGAGGCAGGGAGAAGGCATGTGGCTGCCTCCAGGTCCCCAGGAGCTGGGGGGGGTGTCCTGGGGCATCCTGGCCGCCGGGTCCCCCCTGTGCTTATGGCTGAAGGCTTGCCCAGGGGCCGGGCGCGAGGAAGCTGCCGGTGCGGAGTTCCCCGAGAGAGGGGGAGATTGTCTGAGCACCCCCAGCGCAGGGCTGGGGCGAGGCGGGGAGCGCCCGGGGCGGGGGGGGGGGGGGGGGGGCCGGTTCCCAGCCGTGTCCCCCCCTCCCCACCCCTAATAGCTGTCCTTGGCCCAGGGCCGGCTGCGCTGCCAGTTCCTGTCATGGTTGCGCTCGGTTTGGCGATCGGGCGCGCCGGGGCCCTGCAGCCCGCTGTTGTGGTGCCGGTGGGGCTGGTAGAGGTCGGGGTAGGGGTCTGCGTACTCCTCCTCCTCCAGGTGCCGGGAGCTGCGCTGGGACGCGGCCCCCCAGGGCTGGGGCGAGGTCTCCCCCGCCTCGTCCGACGGCATCAGGCTGTCGTGCTCTAGCGGCGAGTGCTCCCCCCGCTCCCCCAGCAGCTGCTGGCTCTGCGGGTAGGGATGGGGCTGTGGGGAGGGCACCCCTGGGGAGGGGGGCTCCGGGGGTACCTGCAGGCCCGGGAGGCCGGTGGGTGAGGGCACGGCGTGGGGGGCATGCGGCGGGTGGTGCGTGGCGCGCCAGTACACCTCCAGGTACTCGGCCAAGTGCTCGCAGGCGTCCTCCAGCTGGTTCTCATCCAGGATCACATCGAAGAGCTCCTGGGGGGGGTGTATGAGGGGTCAGGGGTGGCTCAGGGACCCTCCTGGGCATCCCTGGGGTGGGGTGGGGGACCAGCTGGCTCACCGGGGGGCACTGCACCAGCTTGTCGGCTGCCATCATCTGGACGTTGAGGTGCTTCACCTGGGATTTGCCACGGGACTTGATGAGCCGCTGCAGGACCTGGGGAGGGGAGAGGAGGGTGATGGCACCGCAGGGGGCAGATGGACACCCCCCCCGCCCCCCAAACCACGATCACCCCTCACCTTGGGCGAGGACACCTTGACGTAGACAATGATGGGCGCCAGTGAGGTCTTGGCCAGCTGGGCCGGGTGGTTGATGGTGTCGGCGTCCAGCACCACCAGCTGCAGGGACTTGGCCAGCTCGAAGATGCGCTCGATGGGGGGGCACGGGGGGGGGGGGGGGTGTCGGCTGGGCTGGCCCCTGGGGGGGTCTCTGCACCCTGGGGTGAGCCTGGCCCCTCACCGATGCTGGAGCGGGTGGTGGAGCGCTCCAGGATGGCCTGCTTGCCCAGGTTGTTGAGGATGGAGCGCTTGGCCAGGGAGAGGTCGGCCGTGATGTGGGTGATGGAGATCCTGGGGGGCAGAGGGATGGTGGTGGGGACCTGGGGTAACCCCCCCGGGGCCATGGGGGGGTCCTGGGGAGGGGCTCACCTGCCATCAAATCTGTGCTTGAGGAAGTCGAAGAGGGCTTTCTGCATCATGTCGGTGACCTGCCGGCCGGGCCGCCAGCCCGGTGAGCCCGCAGTGAGCCGGCGGCAGTGGCACGCGGCAGGTGGCAGCCGCCCGGCGCCCTGCCAGCAGCCCTTGGCCCCGCCATCTGCCCGCCACCAGCATGGGACAGGCAGGGAGGGGACAAAGGGTGCAGACCACCATGGCGGGGCCACAGCAGGGCCCCCCCCTGCCCCACGCCTCCCCCCCATACCCGTATCCTTTCAGCGAGGGCCCCACCAGCACCACGGGCCGCATGGAGGGGACAACGTCGTAGGGTGGGATGTGCTGTGTCTGCAGGGGGGGACATGACATGGGGACACCTCAGTGCCCTGCACTCCCACCCCCAGGGAGAAAGGAGTTGACAAGACCTATTGCAGAGAACCCCAGCATCCTGGAGCCCCCCCAGACCTGTAACTGAGGGCGGCTGCACAAGTGGCTGCACTCGACCCTGCCTGCAGCCCCCTCTCCCATCTCCCCCTGCCCAGGGCACAGGCCTGCCCTGGGGACTCACCTGCTTCTGCTTCTGCTTGGCTTGGGGAGAGGAGAGAAGAGACAGAGGTTGGTGACAGCAAAGGGAGACCCCCACCCCTCCCTGGGACCCCCCTGGACCCCGACCTGCCCTTACCTAAGGAGGGGGGAGGCGATCGCCGGTTCCCACTGTCGCCGAGGCCCGGGGCGTTGCCAGCTCTCCTGGGGGAGGAGGGGGGTGAGCAGGCGCTGGGGGGCCGGGGGGGGGTCAGGAAGGGGCCGGTCCCTACCTGGCTTTCTGCTCCTGCTTGAGCCTCATGGCTTCCAGGCGCTGGGGGCTGGGGATGAAGGCGATGTCCCCCCCCTCCTTCACTAGGCGCCCGATCCACCAATCATTGCTGTATTTCTGGGTGAGGGGGGGGGGGGGGGGCCGCCTTGCTTCCCCCCCCCCAGCACCCCAACTCACCTCCTTGATGTGCAGGAAATCTTTGGCTTCAAAGTTGATGGCAGCTCCCTGCACCGGGCACTCCTCGTCCAGCGCCCCGCAGTAGCTGACATTGGTGCGCACGGCAAAGGCGACCGGCTTGTGCTGGGGATGGCATGGGGGGGTCAGCACCCCCAGGCCCTGCCAGGCGCCCCGCGGGGGCTCTGCCCTGGGTGCGCCACCCCCCCCATACCTTGGCCCTCTCGAGCTGCTGCTGGGCCTGGCTCTCCACCTCGCGCCGGGCACCCTCGCGGTCCTCGTCCAGGGACACGTCGGAGTCCAGGGACGGGCGGCTGGTGTAGGAGTCTGCTGAGCCCTGGGGGGACGGGGCTGAGTGCTGGGGGGCTGCGGGGACCCCCACAAAGAGGGCCCTCGCCCTGAGGTGGTGCCAGCCTGGGGCAGGGACCCCGCTGACCCCCCAGCCCCTTCCAGATTTTGGGAGTCCATGGTGGCATCAAGCTGGCAAACATAGGTGGCATTGCCCAGCATGGTGGCCCTGGGGGCCACCCCCGCGTCCTGGGGGCAGCCATGGGGAGAGAAACCTGCAGCCCCAGAGAGGGCCGGGCCGGGGGCAGGGGGGCGGCGCTTCGCCTCCCCCCGGGGATGTGGGCCCCTGCCACAGCCACCCCCACCCTGGGGTGCCCAGCGGGTGCTCGGCGCAGCCCCCCCCCCCCGGATTCCCCCACCCCGCCGGTAATTATCCATTGCCTGCTGCGCCCAGAACAGGCGCAGAAGCTGCAGTGAAATATTTATAGGTCCCTGGATGTGGCTGAGCCCCCCCGGCCCCCCCGAGGCCCCCGGGCCCTGCTGAGCTCAGCGCCACTGCCCGGCACCAGCACCCCCCCGCCGCACACGGAGCCCCCCACCCTGCGCATCCCACCGTGCTCACATCACGGGGGGCGGGGGGGCTGGGCTCCCCCACCCCAAAGCAGGCAATATGGTTTCCCAGCAAGGCCCCCCCCAACATGGCCTCCCCAGCCGGCCAGCCCCCCACCCCCCCCGGCATCGTCACCGCCCCCCCCCCCGAGCATCTTCCACCCCTCCAGCATCCCCAGCACGGCGTCCCCAGTACACCGGCCCCCCAGTACAGCAACTCCAGTGCCCCCCTCCCAGCACGACCTCCCCCATGCAGACCCCGGCCCTAGCATCGGCCCCCGCGGGATCCTCGGCCATGGGGGTCGGGGTGTCCCCCCCTCCCCGGTTCCGGTCCCGGGGCCCGGCGGCACCTGCGGGGAGGGGGGGGCGAGAGTAGCGGTGGGGAACAAAGAGCTGGGGGGCGGCAGAGCCCCCCCGCCCCGGGCACGAACCCCTGCACCAGGCACGCCCCCTCCGCCCCCCCCCGGGCGCAATCACCGCCCCCCGGGGCGCAGGCCCCCCCCTCACCCCCCCGACCGCCGCCCCCCGGGCACGACCCCCCCCGGTACCGGGGCCGGTACCTCGTTGAGCAGGAAGGTAGCGCTGGAGTCAGAAAACGACATAGACGGGGCGAGCCGAGCCGAGCCGCCCGCGCCCCCCCCGCCCGCCTCCGGCACCGGCACCGGCCCGGTTCCGGCGCGGCGGGCCCGGCGGCCCTGCCCGCTCCGCCGCGCCCCCCCCCCCCCCCCCCCCCCCCCCCCCCCCGCCCCCGGGGCGGCGGGCCCCCCCGCCGGCGCCGGGGGGGGGGGGCGCTGCACAGGCAGGGGGCCCGGCGCCGGGGCCGGGGGGGCCCCGGGGCGCCCCGGGGGGGGGGGGGTTAACCCCCGGTTGGGCGGGCGGGGAGGGCGCGGGGGGCGGAGGCGGGCCCGTGGGTACCTCCATGCTCCGGTGCGGCGGCCCCCGTCCTGCCCCGAGCCGGTAGCAGCCCCGTCTGCAGGGCGAGCCCTGCGGCGGGGCCGGAGCCGCTCCCGCCCCCCCGCCGCGCCCCCCCCGCCCCCGAGGAGGGGGGCAGCCGCGGGCCCCGGGGGATCGGGCCGGCCCGCCCCGTTACCGCGCAGCGGGACGGGACGGGGGGGGGGGCTCCGGGCAGCGGCGGGACCAGCCGCGGGCACCGGCACTGGGCACCGAGCACCGGGCACCGGCCCCGGTACCGGGCAGCGTGGCGGGGCCGGGCCGGGCCCTCTCCGAGGGGCCGCGCCGGGTGCGGGGCCGGGGCCGGGGTCCCCGGGGGTACCGGCGGGTACCGAGGAGTACTGGGAGGGCAGGTGCTACCCCGGGAGGGAAACGGGATGCTCGGGCCGCCCCGCACCCCCCGGGACGCCCCTACCGGAACCCCCCGCCCTCCCCGGGGCTGCCCCGGTACCCGCTCCTCCGCCGGCGGTCGCGCCAGGGTAAACAGGAGCGGGGGACGGTGGGGGGGGCCCGTGCCCCCCCGCCTCCCCGGGCAGCGCAGGGGAGTACGCGGCCCCCCGGCGCCCCCCCGGCCCGCGGGGGCGGAGGGGGCCTCCCGGGGGGGGGGGGAGGATCCCCCCCGGCCCGGGGGGGGGCTCCGGACCCCCTGTGCGCCCGGCCCCGCTCACCTGCCTGCGGAGGATGCTGGAGGTGGTGTCGGACGAGGTGCTGCCGTCCGAGCGCTTGAAGCGGCTCTTGCGCTTCGGGAGCCTCCGGGGGCTCTGCGGGGGGAGCGGCGGGGGCGGCCGGTGAGCACCGGGCGGCACCGGGCGGCACCGGGCGGCACCGGGCGGCGCGGCCCCGCTGCTGCGGTGCCACCGGCGGCCCCCCGCGCTGCGGGCAGAACCGAACCGGGCCGCACCGGGCCCGCGGCGGCCGGGAGGGCTCCGGCCCGCTCACCTGGAAGGAGCCGGGAGCGGCGGGCTGCGCCGGGGCGGACATGCCCGGCGGCACCCACCGGAGCCCCCGGGATCCCGGCGGGGCCGCCCCGCACCGGACCGCGGCGCTCCGCCGGGAAGGGCCGCGCCGCCACTGCCGCGCTCCGCATCACACGGGGCCGCCGGGGCGTCCCGGCCGTCCCCGCCCCCGCCTGCCCGCCCCCGCGCCCATCCCCGCGGCGTCCGGCCCGCGCCCCCGCAGCTGGGCAGCCACCGGGGGGCACCGGGGATCGACCCTCCCCGCAACCCGCCGTGCTGCGGGGACCGGCCGGCCGGCCGGCACCGGGAAAGGGGAGCCCGGGGGCCGCCGCCGCCGTGCTCACGCGTGTTCGGGGATGCGGGAGCCCCGCCGCCCGCATCCCACTGGGACGGGTCCCGCGGCCGCGGTGCCCCCCCCCGCCCCGGGGGCATCTGAACCCCCCGGGGGGTAACTGCCCCTTCACCCCCGCGGGGGGCAGGCGGGGCCGCGGGGGGGCCGTGAGGGGCCCCTGCACCCTCGCCCCACTCCCCGTGTGCCCGCCGAGCCCACGGGGGCGGCCGGATCCGGCCCAGCGCCGCGGTGCTGCGGCGTCGCTGCACCCCCCGTCCGCGGCGACGGGCGGGGGCTGCGGCGGCCCCGGGGCGCGGGGCGGCGGGGCCGGGGTCCAGCCCGGGGAGCCCCAGTAGGGTCAGGATCAGCCCCGGGGGTCAGGTCGGGCCCGGGCCCCGGGGGGGCCCGGGGGCCCCGTGGGGTCGGGATCCCCGCGCCCCGCGGGGCCGGGTAGCGCCACCCGGTGGGGGCGTGCGGGGACCCCCCCCTCGCCTCTCCCCCGAGGTGCCCCCACCCGGCCCCCAGGCCCGGCTCCGCTGCCTGCCCCCCCCACCCGCGTGGCGGGACTTCCGCGTGGGGCCGCAGGGACACGGGCCCGGCGGCGGCTGCTAATTAATGATTAATCTGCGCTCCCCGGGGCCCCGCGCCGCTGCGGGGGGGCCGCGGGGCCCGGCGCCGCTGCTCCGGGGGGAGGCCGAGGGGGGGCGGGCCTGACCCACGCACACTCGTGGGGTGCCAGGAGGGGACCCCAGTGAGGGGGTGCGCTGAGCCCGCCTGGGCTCGGGGCGCTGGCGGAGGTGTGCGTGCAAAAATGGGGGGTGTGCACGGGGGGGGGGGGGGGCCGGTGCGGGGGGGGGGGGCGCGCGCGCCGGGGCCCGGCTGCGCGTGTCCCCGTTGTCCCCGCCATGTCGGTGCAGCGCGGCGGTGCGTGTGTGTGTGTGTGCGTGTGTCTGTGTGTCTGTGTGTGTGTCTGTGTGTCCGTGTGCGCGCAGCCCCGGGGGTGCCGGTCCGCCCGTGCCCGCGCGCGCGCCCGCCGCCCCCGCGCGCCACCCGCGCCTCCCCCGCCGCACCGGGCCGCTCCGGGCCGTACCGGGCCGTACCGGGCCGCCGCCGCGGAGCGCCCGGGAGCGGATCCGGGCGGGGGGGGCGGGGGCGGGCCGGGGCTGCGGCCGGGACCGGGACCGGGGCCGGGACCGGGGCCGGGGCCGGGGCCGCGGCCGGGGCCGCCACCGGGGGTCCGGCCTGGGCGCGGGATGGGGCGGCGGGGGCACAGCGCGGCCGCCGTGTAGGAGCAGGCGGCGGCGGCGGGGCCGTGCCCGGGCGCGGGGCCCCGCGGGCGGCGGCGCCGGAGGCAGAGGTGAGCGGAACCGGCCGGGCGCGGCGGGCGGGTGGGGGGGGAGGCGGGGTGGCGGCGGGGACCGGGAGCGGGACGGGGACCGGGGCGCTGCGCGGGGCCCGGTGCGGCGGGGGGGACAACACCGGGCTGGGCCCCGGGGCGGCGGGAGCGGTGCGGCCCCGGGGGAGGCTGCCCAGCGCCTGGGGAGCTGCCCGGTGCGGCGGTGCTGTCCGGGGCGGTGGCGGGAGGGCGCTGGCGGGTCCGGGGTGAACGGGCCGCGGCGGGCCCCACCGCGCCGCCCCGGGTTGGGACCGGCGGCCCGTCCCCTCTGGTCCCCGGTGCCCCGGGGCCGCGGTGCCCGGTGCAGCCTGTTGGCCACCGTTCAAGACAAACAGGGCCAGGACAGCCGGGACGGTTCCAGCTTTACTGCAGGTCGCTGCGCTGAGGAGGACACGCTTGGGGCGGCCTCGGCAGGGCTAAGCACCGGGCACCGGGGCACTGGCACCGGCCACTGGCCATTCCCACAGGGGCCATGGGACTGGCGGGAGAGCTGAGGCTTGGGGTCTGCATGCCCCAGGGTGGGACATCGGGGCCCTTCGCTGCCCACGCTGCCTGTCCCTGCCAGCTGGGAACAATGCTGCCTTGCACCCCCACGGGCACCAGGGTCCCTCTCGGGGCGTCGGGGTGGGGGACTGAGTGCTGACCCCCTCCTGGCACCCGCAGCATGTCGTGGTTCAGCGGCATCCTGGTGCCCAAGGTGGACGAGCGGAAGACAGCATGGGGGGAGCGCAACGGCAAGAAGGGCACCCGGCCCCGCGCCGCCCTCTGCGGCCCCCGCTACATGAGCTGCCTGCAGGACCCTGAGATGGAGCGGGGTGGGGGGCCCCCCCGGGGGCTGCGCTGCACCTGGCAGGAGGACCACTATGGCAAGAAGGGGCCAGCGGGCCGGGGCTCAAAGGGGGGGGGAAGCCAAGGGGCAGAAGGGGGCCAGGGGCTGGCCAGGTTTTCCGCTCCAAACGCTTCCAGTCAGCCAAACTGGAGCGGCTTTACCAGCGCTACTTCTTCCAGATGAACCAGAGCAGCCTGACGGTGCTGATGGGGGTGCTGGTGCTGGTCTGTGGGGTGATGCTGCTCTTCCACTGCCTGCCTGGCACCCCGCACGTGCCGGCGGCCGCTGCATTGGCGAGTGCCACGGCCCTTTTCTTGCTCTTGATGGTGCTGTGCAGCCGCAGCGCCTTCCCCCAGGACTACATGTGGGTGGTGAGCTACGTGGTGCTGGGGCTGCTGGCCGGGGTGCAGGCGCTGGGGACAGTGGCCATTGCGCCCCGCAGTGCGGCCGAGGGCGTCTGGTGGAGCGTCTTCTTCATCTACATCACCTACACGCTGCTGCCGGTGCGGATGCGGGCGGCTGTGCTGGCCGGCGTCCTCCTCTCCGCCCTGCACCTCACCATCTCCTGGCATCGCAACGCTGCTGACCCCTTCCTCTGGAAGCAGGTAGGGCTGGGGGGCGACATGGAGGGGCTGCGCCGAGGGGGTCCTGCCTGCCTGCAGCGTGGGGAGGGGGAGGCCCTGTGTGGGACTCCCCCAAACCCGCCAGCGGCTCCCTGAGACCCTCTCTGCAAAATTGGGCTTTTCTGCACATGGAAAATTCTGGATGCAGGAGGGGCCCCTCGGCTGCCCGGGGGTGGGAGGGTGTTTTGGGAGGGGGGTGTCCCATTCCAGGGTCCCCGGGGCACTGCCTGCAGTGTGGCTGGGGGTTGCTCCGCTGCCGCAGTCCCGTGCGGGGGGCGAGAGGGCCCCTCATCCCGGCAGGGCTGTGCACAGACCCGCCATTGTGGACTGCGCCGGGGAGGGGGGCACCCACAAAGCCCCTGTTGTGGGGCTGGCGGAAACCCCCGAGGGGGATGCAGGGCCAGGGCACCAGGACAGGGGGGTGGCTGCCACCCAGGGGGGCTGGGACCCTGGCAGCATCCTGTGTCCTGCCCCCCCGGGGTGGTGGGTGCTCTCAGTGGGGTGCTGCATGCACAGTGGGGTGCAGGGGGGGGTCCCTTCACCCCCAGGGCTGTGTGTTCCCAGCCCCCAGCAGGGCCTCACTGTGCTCTCCCCTCCTTGCGTGGGGCCACCCGTCACCCTCGCCCTGCCTGGCCGGGCCAGGACCACGTGCCATCCCCGTGGGGTGCGGGGTGAGGAATGTGATGCCAGGCGGAGGGGCCGAGCCCAGCGGGGCTTGGGGGGTCACGGGAGGGGAAGCCCCCCTGGAGTGGGGCTAACCCCTGCAGGGTTGGGAGCGATGGGGCCGTTGCCCCCGGCCAGGGGGATGCAATGGGGCCAGTGGGTGGGTGCGAGGCCCCTGATCCCGGCCCGCTGGAGCACTATAAATAGCCCTGGCCCCGGTCCCGGGGGACGGGGACGGGGAAGGGGGGGAAACCACAGCGCTCCCGCTGCAGCCATCTCCGCTTCCCGGCCCTCCCCCAGCTTCCTCCACTTCCCGAGGACCCGCGGGGCTTGGCCACGTCCCCGTGTCCCCCCCCCCCCACCCTGGGTCCCCAGGTCCCTGCATCCCCCATGCCCTGGTTTTGTGTGGCCTCAGGTGCCCCACATCCCCCTGCCTTGGGTCCCCATGTTCGCCCTTGCAGCCCCCCTGCTCCTCTTGACAGCACCCCCCCATACCAGAGCCAGGGTTTTGGGGTGCAGAGGAGGGTGGCAGAGCTGGCCAGGTCTCACCGTGGGGCTGGGGGTCCCTGGGTGGCCGTGCTGAGCCCACCTCCTCCACCAGCTCAGCGCCAATGCCCTGATCTTCCTCTGCACCAATGTGGTGGGGGTCTGCACCCACTACCCAGCCGAGGTGTCGCAGCGCCAGGCCTTCCAGGAGACCCGTGGCTACATCCAGGCACGCCTGCACCTCCAGGGGGGGGGGGCCCGGGCCCGGGGTCCATCCGGGCCCCGACCCCCTGCTAACAGGGTGGTGCTGGGGCGCAGGAGCGCCTGCTGCTCTCGGTGCTGCCCCAGCATGTGGCCATGGAGATGAAGGAGGACATCAACACCAAGAAGGAGGACATGATGTTCCACAAGATCTACATCCAGAAGCATGACAACGTCAGGTACCGTGGGGCTGGGGGGGTGGGCGAGGTTTGGGGGCAGGGTGTCACCCGGTGAAGGGGGCTGGGGGGAGGTGGTGGCCCCTCCTCAGCTCATGTTCTTCCTCCCGGTAGCATCCTTTTTGCGGACATCGAGGGCTTTACCAGCCTGGCCTCGCAGTGCACGGCCCAGGAGTTGGTGATGACGCTCAACGAGCTCTTTGCTCGCTTCGACAAGCTGGCGGCGGTGAGCGGCAGGGCTGGGGGGGACTGGGGAGGGATGGGGTCCCAGAGCCCCCCCTGACCTGCCCATTCTCCCCCCCCCAGGAGAACCACTGCCTGCGCATCAAGATCCTGGGGGACTGCTACTACTGCGTGTCGGGGCTGCCGGAGGCGCGCGGGGACCATGCACACTGCTGCGTGGAGATGGGGGTCGACATGATTGAGGCCATCTCGTGAGTGGGGCAGAGCACGGGGGTCGCGCCTGTCCCCGGTGCTGGCACATCCCCGGTGCCACTGCGACCCTGGAGAAGCTGTGCCCGATTCCAGTGCTGGCGTGTGCCCTACAACCTGGGGGGCTGTGCCCTCCCCTGGTGCTGGCACATCCCCGGTGCTTGCCAGCCTGGGCGGCGGTGCCGGGGTGCCTTGGGCTGACGCGGCGCCGGTGCCGTCCGCAGGCTGGTGCGCGAGGTGACGGGGGTGAACGTGAACATGCGCGTGGGCATCCACAGCGGGCGGGTGCACTGCGGCGTCCTGGGGCTGCGCAAGTGGCAATTCGATGTCTGGTCCAACGACGTGACCCTCGCCAACCACATGGAAGCAGGCGGCAAAGCCGGGTGAGCTGGGATGGGGGGAGGCCGGGGGGGCACGGGGCAGGGGGGCATGGGGCAGGGGGGCTCAGCGCCTTCATCCCCCCTCCCCGCCTCCCCAGGCGCATCCACATCACCTGGGCGACGCTGCAGTACCTGAACGGGGACTACGAGGTGGAGCCGGGCCACGGGGGTGAGCGCAACGCCTACCTCAAGGAGCACAACATCGAGACCTTCCTCATCGTCGGCTGCAGCCAGAAGCGCGTGAGTCGGGGGGCATGTGGAGGGAGGGGGGGGGATCTGGGGTGGGGGACGACCCAGGGCCACCCCTCTCACAGCCGTGTCACCCTGCAGAAAGAGGAGAAAGCCATCCTGGCCAAGCTGCAGCGGGCTCGTGCCAACTCGACGGAGGGGCTGGTGCCACGCTGGGTGCCCGAGCGCTCCTTCTCCCGCACCAAGGACTCCAAGGCCTTCCGGCAGATGGTGAGCAGCTTCGGGGGGGTCTCTGGGCACAGGGCCCCCCACCGCGGCGGTATCGGCTGCTCGCCACCTTTCCGCAGCCACTGTTGGGCTTCCCCAGCCCTGCCCGCAGCCCTCGCCTGCTTCCTCCTGCCTGCTGCAGCCCACAGGCTCGGGGATCCCCTCTACCATCACCAGCCCATGGAGACCCCCCAGATGTTCCTGTCCCCCCCTGCCCCAGCCCTCAGGGATCTCCCCTATCATCACCAGCCTGTGGCAATCCCCAAGTGTCCCCCCTGTCCTCACCGGTTCTTGGGGTTCCCCCTGTCCTCACTGGCCTTGGGGCCCCTCGGGGGTCCCCTGTCCTCACTGGTATAGGCACCCCCCCCCCCCCCAACCCCCCCCCTTGCCAGGCTTGGGGAGCCCTGGGGATCCCCCCCTCATCCCAGTTACCCTTGGGACTCTGTCCTGCATCCTTGGTGGCCTTGGTGACCCTGGGCGATGTCCCGTGTCCTTGTCATCTGTGAGGGTCCCTCCCATCCATGCTGGTGTCTGACACCCCCCTTCTGCCTTGTGTCTCCCCAGGGCATCGATGACTCCAGCAAGGACAAGTAAGTGTCCCCATGCTGGGGTGCCTGGGGGCTCGCAGCCAGCCCCTCCCTGGGGCAGAGCCAGCGGTCTGGGGGGGTCTCTCACCCAGCCCTGCCCCCCAGCCGTGGCACCCAGGAGGCCCTCAACCCCGAGGATGAGGTGGACGAGTTCCTGAGCCGGGCCATCGACGCCCGCAGCATCGACCAGCTCCGCAAGGACCACGTCAAGAAGTTCCTGCTCACCTTCCAGACGTCTGACCTGGAGAAGAAGGTGGGGGTCCCTCCACCCCAGCCCTGCGGTCCCCCCCATCCCCTGAAGTCCCCTCTGTCCTGGCCCCGTCAGCATCTTTGTCCCCCTCATCTCACCTCCGCCCCCTGGGGTCCTCTCTCTCCCCCTGCATCCCATCCTTTCCATCCCTTGGGTCCCCTCCATCCCAGCCCCTGTAGCCACCTCCACCCTTTCCATCCCAGCCGTGGGTCACCTCTGTCCCCTCTAATCTGTGGGGTCCCCCTCCATCCCTGGCTCCATCCCCTGGGGTCCCCTCGTCCCCCTGGGGTCCCCCCCCTCCTCCCCCTGGGGTCCCCTCTGTCCCCCTCCACCCAGCCCAGCTCACCTCTCTCCTCCCGCAGTACTCCAAGAAGGTGGACGACCGCTTCGGTGGCTATGTGGCCTGCACCCTCCTCGTCTTCTGCTTCATCTGCTGCCTCCAGATTGTGGTGTTCCCCCAGTGAGTTCTGGGGGAACACCACAAACCCCCCCCAAACCCCCAAACCCTGCTCCCCAGCCTCCTGGTGCTCACGGCTGCCTCTCTCCCCAGCTCCCCGCTGATGCTCGGCATCTACGTCGGCATCTTCATCCTCCTCGCTGCCATCCTCTTCGTCTGTGCTGTCTACTCCTGCGTCACTGTGAGTACGGGGCTGACAGGTGGGTGAGGCGGGGGGCTTGCTCACGTTTGATGGGGTCCCTCTCTCCCCACAGCTCTTCCCTGCTGCCCTGCAGCAGCTCTCCCAGAAGATAGTCCAGTCCCGCACCCACAGTACCATCATCGGGGTCTTCACCGTCCTCCTCGTCTTTGTCGCTGCCTTTGTCAACATGGTAGGGGCGTGGGGCTGTGGGAGGCTGTGGGGGGCTGCGGGGGGCACCTGCTCACCCCTCTCTCCCCTCCCAGTTCTCCTGCAGCCGGGTGGCCCTGCGGGACTGTGCCGCCCACGAGCTCAATGTCACCCCCGAGGCTGTGGGACCCTGCCAGCTTCGGGCCCTCAATTTCTCCCTGGGGACCCCCACGGGCCCCTGCCATGGGCTGGCCTGCGACTTCCCCGAGGTGAGTTACGGGTCCCGGGGGCCCAGGGTGCTGGCATGGGACCCTCAAGCTGGTGTGGGGTCCCGCAGATCAGGGTCCCCAAGGGGCTGGTAGGTCCCTATGGGTGCCCGGCCCGTTCTAAGGGTGCTGCCGGGCCTGCTCCGTCTTCCTGCACATCAGCAGCATCGGCAAGCTGCTGGTGGCCATTGAGGCCACCTACCTGGTGCTGGTGGAGGGGCCCCAGGCCGCCCTCTTCGACAACGCCGACCTGCTGGTGGTGGCCAACGCCCTGTGAGTGCCCGCTGTCCCCCCACCCCCCACCCTGGGGGTCCCCACCCTGGGAGCTGCGTCCCCATCCCGCTAACCCCCAGCTCCTCTCCCCCCAGGGGCTCCTTCAATGTGACCCAGGGCGAATGGTGAGCGGGGAACTGGGACCAGCAGGGAAATGGGAGTAGGGGGGTGGGGGTGGGCAGCTGGAGTCTCCTGGGGGTCTGTGCTGCTAGGGTGGGTGCTGGGTGCTTCTTTGGGGCCCGGGTGGTCCTTGGTCCTGGGTGGGTGCAGCTTTGGGGTCTGGGTGCAGGTTTGGGGTCCCTGGGGTGGGCATGGACTCGTCTGGCATCCCGTCTCAGTGGGCGGGGGGTGCCCGCAGCCCGGCGGAGGGGAAGGTGGCCCTGCGGTACATCACCCCCGTCATCCTGGCCGTCTTTGCGCTGGCGCTGTACCTGCATGCGCAGCAGGTTGAGTCCACCGCCCGCCTTGACTTCCTCTGGAAGCTGCAGGTAGGACCAGGGGCGAGGGGGCCGGGGCGGCCGCGGGGCCCCGGCGCAGCTCCCGCATGGCGCTGTGCGATGCAGGCGACGAACGAGAAAGAGGAGATGGAGGAGCTGCAGGCGTACAACCGGCGGCTGCTGCACAACATCCTGCCCAAGGACGTGGCGGCGCATTTTCTGGCGCGGGAGCGTCGCAACGATGAGCTCTACTACCAGTCCTGTGAGTGCGTGGCCGTCATGTTCGCCTCCATCAGCAACTTCTCCGAGTTCTACGTCGAGCTGGAGGCCAACAATGAGGGCGTTGAGTGCCTGCGGCTGCTCAATGAGATCATCGCCGATTTTGACGAGGTGCCGGAGGGCGGAGTGGGGTGCGATGGGGTGGATCGTGGGGTGGGGTATACAGGGATGGGGTGCATGGGGTGCTGGAGAGGCCGTAGAGCAGCATGTGTGGGGTGCAGAGGGATGGGGTGCAGGAGATGGGGTGCAGGAGAGGCTGTGGAGCAGCGTGCGTGGGGTGCAGAGGGACAGGGTGTGGGAAGCTGGGGAGCACGGGGCGCTGTCGAGGCAAAGTGGGTGTGACTCTGCCCACCCCCCCCAGATCATCAGCGAGCAGAAGTACCGTCAGCTGGAGAAGATCAAGACGATCGGCAGCACCTACATGGCGGCCTCAGGGCTGAACGCCTCCACCTACGACCGGGAGGGCCGGAGCCACATTGCCGCGCTGGCCGACTACGCCATGCACCTGATGGAGCAGATGAAGTACATCAACGAGCACTCCTTCAACAACTTCCAGATGAAGATCGGTGAGCGCCCCTCGCACGCCCCTCTGCGCCCGCAGCTGCCCCACGCACGCTCCGTGGGTGGTCCACGCAGGCGGCTTCGCAGCTGCTGGCTCTTGCACGCCCTGTCCCTCTCGCACGCGCGGCCCCGGTGCGTAGCCTTGCACGCGTGACCTTCGCACACCCCCTCGGCTTTGCACGCACAGCCTCCGCGCACCCCTCTGCACAGGCAAAGCCTCACACGCTTCTGCCCTTTTGCACGCGTGGCCTTTGCAGAGCACTTTGTGCACAAGCCCTTATACACCCCTTAGCCCTTGCACGCCCCTCTGCGCACGCAAACCCTTGCACGCCCCTTCCCTTTTGCACACACAGCTTTCACACACCCCTTTACACGGCCCTCAGCCCTTGCACACCCCTTTGCACACACAAACCTTTGCTCACCCCCTACCCTTTGCCCCCCCTCCTTTGCGCCCCCCTTTTCCCCTCACACACCCGCCCCCATGCCCTGGCCCTTGTGGCTGGGGGGGGGGGGGGCTGTGACGCTCTGTCCCCGTCCCTGTCCCCGTCCCTGTCCCCGTCCCTGTCCCCCCCCCAGGCCTGAACATGGGGCCGGTGGTGGCGGGGGTGATCGGGGCACGCAAGCCGCAGTACGACATCTGGGGCAACACTGTCAACGTCTCCAGCCGCATGGACAGCACCGGCGTCCCCGACCGCATCCAGGTCAGCTGGGGGGGCGGGGAGAGGGGGGGACAGGGCCCCCCCAGAGCACCCCCTCACCCCGTGTGTGTGTGTGTCCCAGGTGACAACGGACCTGTACCAGGTGCTGGCGGCCAAGGGCTACACACTGGAGTGCCGGGGGCTGGTCAAGGTCAAGGGCAAGGGGGAGATGACCACCTACTTCCTCAACGCCGGCCCTGTAGGGAGTTAGGGGGGGCCCCCATGGTGTTCTCCCCCCCGCCCCGGTGCCCCCCAGCCTGCACTGGGGTCAGACGAAAAAGGAAAAATCCCCAAATCCACATATTTAAAAAACAAAGAGGAGGAAAAAGGGAGGTGGCGGTGGGGGTGGGTGGTGACCCCCACTGTGCCCCCCCCTCAGGGCGGTGCAGTGTGTGGGGGGGGCATTTCCCAGCCCTGCACCAGGGTGTTTGCAAGGGTGGGGGGTGAAATGCAGCCCCAACTTTGCCGAAATCCCCCATGTGCCAAAGAGCAGAGAGGGGCCCCCCCGGGGAGGGACTGGGGGGGGTTAGGGGGGTGCCCCCCCCCCCCCGGGGAACGGGGGGGGGGGGGGCACGCAGGCGAAGCACCTTCGCAGCCCCCCCGCCCCCCCGCCCTGGCCAGGGGGTCCCGCTCCCTCCCGGGGGCTGCTGGCGGGGAGGGGGGCAGCTCCCCCCCCCTTTTAAATGCAAAAAAACCCCAATAATGAAGTGACTTTTTTTTTCTTTTTTTCTTTTGGTTGTTTTTTGAAGCAGTTTTGGGGCTGGGGGGAGGGGGTACTGCCCCCCCCCTCACTCCCCCCCTAGCGCAGACCTGAGGTACTTTGTCCTTCGTGTGTACAGATAAATTATATATAAAACTCACTTTGGATACGAGCTGTGGCCTGGCCTGTGGGGCGGGGGGGCCCGGGCCCGGGCCCGGGGGGGGGGGGGGCCGGGCCCGGCGGGGGGGCCGGGCCCCGCTGGGGGGGGGGGCGGGCCGGGGGGAGCCCAGGCAGGGCCCTGAGGTGCGGGCCGCGCTCCGGGGCCACGGAAGGGGCGGGCGCGCGGGGGTCACGGGAGGCCGGGGCGGGGGGGGGTAACGGCAGCCCCCCCCCCCGCCACTTCCCCGTCAGAACGCGCAGGCGCCACCCACCGCGCATGCGCCGCACCGGCTCCTCCCCTGCCCCGCCCCGTGACGTAGCCGTACGCGCGCGCCACCGCCCTGTGACGCCGCTTCGTGCGTCCCGTGCGTGCGTTGCGTGCGTGCGTGCGCGCGCGGGCGCAGATCGCCATGGAGGCCTCGGCGGGCGGCGGGGCCGGCGGCGCGGCGGGGCGGCGCTGGTACTTCACCCGCGAGCAGCTGGACCGCAGCCCCTCGCGCCGCGCCGGGCTCGACCCCGACAAGGAGCTCTCGTACCGGCAGCAGGCGGCCAACCTGCTGCGGACATGGGGCGCGGCTCAACGTGTATCCGGCCGCGCTGGCCGGGCCCCCGGGGCGGGAGGCAGTGCGTTTCGGGAGCGGGGAGGGCCGGGTCCGGCCCGGGAGCGGGGAGAGCTGTGCCGGTGTCCCGGGAGGGCCAGGCCCGGCCCGGGGGGGGAGGCCCGGGAGGCGTCGGGCCGGGAGGGCCGGCCCGGCCCGGGAGCGGGGAGAGCTGTGCCGGTGTCCCGGGAGGGCCAGGCCCGGCCCGGGAGCGGGGAGAGCTGTGCCAGTGTCCTGGGAGGGCCAGGCCCGGCCCGGGAGCGGGGAGAGCTGAGCGCCTTTTGGGAGCGAGGCCCAGCCCGGTGCTGGTGGGGTGTAGGGGATTTGAGGGCGCTGCTCAGGGGTCGTCGTCGGGACCGTGTGTTTCTTTAACCACCCCATCAGCTCCCAGCTCACCATCAACACCGCCATCGTGTACATGCACCGCTTCTATATGGTGCAGTCCTTCACCCAGTTCCACAGGAACGTAAGTGTGCTGGGGTCTGGCGGGTGGGGGGTGCTGGGAACCCCCCCCAGTCCTGCTGCTGCCTGGCAGCCAGCTCGGGGGATGAGATGGTGGGACTGTCCCTGGGGAGGGGGCTTGGAAAAGGGAAGGGTGGTTTGTAGCTGCCGTAGTCACCAGAGACCCTTTTCTCTCCTGGTGGTGTTTGGACTTGCGCAGGCTTTGTTTCCTAGAGGAGTGTTTGTTTTAGGCCTGAGAATTAGCTTAATTTATTTGCTTTAATCTTGAACGTACCAACTTTAAAAAAAAATGTTTGTTTGTTTGTTTTTCTGAAGTCGGTGGTACCAGCAGCTCTCTTCTTGGCAGCCAAGGTGGAGGAGCAGCCTCGTAAGCTGGAGCACGTAATCAAGGTAGCACATGCCTGTCTGCACCCCCAGGAAACGCCTCTAGACACCAAGAGCGAGGTAAGTGTCGAGATCGGAGAACTGGGCTCTGATGTGAGGAGCAGAGGCATGAGGAATGGGAATGGCGGAAGCGTGCTGCATCCCGAATTGCGTGGCTACAGCGTCTCATTAAATTGGTTTCAGCAGTACCCACTCTCTAAGTGAGCGGCTGTGTCCTAGGATGGTCAGTGACAGCTTTTCAATTCGACTGCTCTTACGATGCTGAGAGCTTTTTGGCTTCTGTACAGCAGAAGGCTTTTCTTTCCTGCTCTGTGGCAACCTCTCTTCTGTTCTCCTCTGCTGTGCTGCTGAAAATGTGACTCGGATGTTTGCCGTATAACAATGTCTGCGTGAAAAGCTTCTGAGGAGGGCATGGATGTTGGCTGCTGCTGCGATTGAGTAGTATCTGTGGCAGAGCAGAAGGTGGTGTGTGCAGCTGGGTCTGTTCTGTCCCCACACGTTTAACGGTGGGTTTATTAAAAACGTTGCTGATTCCCCATCTCTCGAGACAGCCCGTCTTACCTGGAACTGAGCAGCCAACCCTGCTGAAAAGGGGCAGCTTTATCCAGGAAAGATTAAGGAATAATAATAAAAAAAAGCAGCTAATTCCTCTCCTGTACTGCTCATATAGCCATCCCATGCAGTGCGAGGGACCAGGACTGAGAGGGCCACTGTGGATCCCGAAGCAGCCACCCCCTAGCAGAAGCACTAGCGGGGGAGCGGGTCCACCGCAGCACTCTGCTTTCTCTTTTCTGGCAGGGAATCTGTGCCAGTTCCCCCAGTGCAGATTGGCATAAAGATTCCCCTTTGCTATTTTTGCCTCCCTGAGAAAAGGGTGTTAGAAATGTGCAGGCTTTGTACGGAGTGCCTCATCGTGAGTAACTTGCCTGTCCTCTCAACCCCAGGCTTACCTGCAACAAGCCCAAGACCTGGTCATTCTAGAGAGCATAATACTGCAAACCCTGGGTAAGTTTTTCAAAGCGGACGGGCTGCCACACGAATCCCAGACCCAGGAGTGTTCCGCAGAGCGGAGAGCCTAACCGCACAGTCTTCTCCACAGCTGGAGGGCAGATGTACAGCTGGCCAGTGGGAGAGCAAGAGCCCAGGCAACAAACTCTATTTTTCACACCCACTCCTTCTGGTTTCTTTTTAACATCCGTTTTTTCAGGTGTAACTTGTGTCAGGCTCAGAGAAATTAAAGTGTGGAAGTGTGGCTCGTCTCTTCCCCTCCCCACCCCTCCCCAACAGGTTTTGTACCGCTTGGACGCCGGTCGCTGTCCTCTGTTGTGCTGTTGAACTGGATGATGCTCTAGTCCTGTGGCCAGGAAGCAGTTTGCCCTGAGAGATGTCTAACAAAACCTGGGTTGAAAGTTAATATTTTGATCAGATAGCTGAACATGGGGGGGGGGAAAAAAAAAGAAACAGCAACAGGTTTTTGGGAGTTTTGTTGAAAGTAGAAGCTGGAGCCTATGTTTAGGGCTGTGGCTGTTGGATCTGGTATCCCATTCCTTTCTAAAATGTACTGTTAAAACGTGTTTTTACTAACGTAACGTTCCCTTTCAGAGACAGTTTGTAGGTAGCGTTCCACTCCAAAATACTCAGTGCTTTTGTTATTTCTGGCTTGGTTCAGAGTGAGTGCCACCAGTCCCTCCCTTGCGAGGGGACAGGAGGGGCAGGGGTGGCCACGAGTTGCATGCGCTGGTCTGGCAAGCCAGAGGCTAAACTGTGAGCCCAGTTCTGCAACAACTCGGTTTTCCAGTTGCCTTTTTTAACGTCCCAGTTCTTCTAGAATGTTCTGCATGGGATGAACCAAATCTGTTGCACACATGGACCAGCTGGAATTTTTTTTTTCTTCATCTTTAAAACATAATGCCCAAACTGAATAGGAAACTGAAGCGAGGATTAAGTTCAGTTGTCTTTAGTGCTGCAGGCTCCTTCAAAGGGAAAAAGTCTGCTTCCTCTTAGCTTTTTGGGTGACAGAAATTCCTTTGAGCAGATGCCATTGTCTTCTCCTTCCTCCCAGCTGCTGTAAGAGGCTTTGTCCTGCTATTTTTAAAATCCTTAATAGTTGTTTTGTTTTCAGTGAGGTCTTTTCAAGCACAGAAGTCATTTAGCTGCTTGGAGGTCTGGCAGCAGCAGTGACCTTCGGGTTTTGTGACTGGAGAATTTGAGTCTTCTGGATACAGGAAAACGGGCTCCTCTATTCCTGCTTGCCTCCGAGCAGAGAGCAGGGGCTGAAGGAGGGAAGGGGAGAAGGCCTTGTCCCCCAGGAGCAGGAAACGTGAGGTTCGTAGATCCCTGTGGGTGTGCCGCTGGTTTTCTGATGGCCGTATGTCTGTGTTCTTCCAGGTTTTGAGATCACTATTGACCACCCTCATACCCACGTGGTGAAGTGCACACAGCTAGTGCGAGGTAAGCGATGTCAGACGTCGGGTGCTTGTGGCATCTTCGCTGTGTAACCTCAGCCTGATAGAGAAGAGCTGTGAAAATAACGTGGCAGTGTTTAGCTGGGATTGCCCGAGAATGTGCTTGCAGTCCGTCTCTGATAACCGTAACGAATGTCAAAACAGAGGCAGTTGCAAATGACTGATGCGATGTTGTGGCTCTGCTGAATCACGCAAAGCTCTCTATGTACAGTAATTTCTAAAATCCTTTTAGCTGTGGCGTAGGGCTAGCCAAACCGTGGTGGCGAGAGGCCCCTGGTTCTTGTGCTAAAGTGGAATAATGTTTGTCAGGGCACGCAGACTAACGCCCTGCTTTTTCCTGTTCTCTTTCAGCCAGCAAGGACTTGGCGCAAACTTCCTATTTCATGGCTACCAACAGGTTATTATTTTTCAATTGATTCATATTTGACAGAGGGTCTTATCTGGAGGAGATGTGCTACTGGTGACCCCTGGGGCATTGGTCAGCCTACGAGCAACTGGGGATCGCTCAGTTTAGTTCAGGACGAGCAGGAATCCTTTTTCATTGCTAGCTGCTGGTCAAAAGCAGCTGCAGAATTGGCCATATAAGCGAGGCGGATGGGATGCTCAGGATCTTCACTACTGGTTTTTTTTTTTTATGGGGAGTTAGACAGTTGTGAAAGTTAAAACAAACCCCCAGACCACAAAGGCAGACTTGAAAGGAATAGATCAGTTCTTAGTACCTAGGTGTCAGAGTTTTCACTGAACTAGGTGCTCTGCAAATTGCCAACAAATACGGTCTGTACCCCAAAGAAAGCTGGTCTAGAGTTTTGTAAAGGGAGAAAAAGGGCAGTTGCATGCAGGCGTGAGGCGTTGCAAGAGAAAATTATAGCCCTGGCTGGCCTGCGTGACCCGACAGACAATGCCATAAGTGGAGTCTTGGAAATGAAAAAAGCCCCTGTTTTTTTATTTTCACCTTGAGAAGCCTAGGTAGTTTTGTCACTAGATTTTCACTGCAAGGCTGATACCAGCCCTCGTGTTGGGACTGCTGACATCTGGGTTTTTTTAAATTTAATCACCTGGATTACCAGCTTTGGGCAAATCACGGACTTAATGTTTGGAACAGGCCAGGTTGTGGACATGGGAGATCTTGTGGTTTTGTGAAAGAGCTTGCAGAAGTGAAAAGATGGGAGAACAAGATGGTTTGGGTACTAGCACAGGTGAATCTGCAGAGTTGGAGAACACTTCCGAGCCCTGGCCAAGCTGGGAATGTGCGTGGCCTTGGGCGAGTCGTTTCTCTCCTCTCTGCCTGTCAGAGGTGTTACCTGCTCACCTCCACAGCGCACTGGCAGAATTGTTTGTTGCAGGTGCTCTGTAGCTCCAAAGGGCACCGTGTGGGTGTCCTGCATAAACGAGCGTAAAGGGAAGGTGGTGTTAGTAATGTGTGGGTAAATGCAGCCTTGAAACGTGTTTTATCCCTGCAGCAGTAATTGCAAAACCAAGGAATTACAAGTTAAGGTTGTACTTGAAAGAAATCCAGGCAGGAAGTAAGAAATGTGGCCAGGCAGCCTCAATTTTGCCTTAAAGTGATGCCATGAAATGCCTGATTAAGGTGCTTAAGTGATGAACTGGATTTATCGGGCGTAGCTATGGATGTTTAACTTCTATTTCCTTCTGGTGTCATTGTGGGGCAGAGTTAAGGCTCTCTGTGCACCTCAACTTTGCTTCTTACCTTGGCAGACTGGAGAAAGGCTCTGAATTTCCTGGGTTTGACTTCGTGGTGTATGGATAAATACCTGTGAAATGGCTTCAGATTTTTTGGCTCTAGATGCGTATCTCCGCGTTGCATTGACGGAAAAATGTTTAAGTAACCTGAGTGTGGCGAAGAAATGCAGATAATGCCATCCTGCAGCTGCACGTAGATGCTCAGTGGCACCGTTCCCATCAAGCGCCCTTTGAAAGGGCCGATTCACGAGTGTGACAGTGGGTAGATCCTGCACTCGGCTTGCTGTCACAGTTTCTGAGGCTCAGTGGACCTGGCATTCCTGCAGATCAAGAGTAGGATGCTTGCTTAGTCCGTCAGTTCTGTTCTCAGTGCTACCTAGACCTCCCAGCGCTGACGTCTGAGCTATCGTGCGGCAGATTAATTTACTAATGAAAATGCTTGATTAGTGGCCAGGCTCCCTTTTAGGCGCTCTCGAGTCACTCCAGCATGTCCTATTCACAGCCGGAGCTTCAGTGCTTTTCCTAAAAATCATTTGGGAAAGACCAGACCCTTCCTAAAAGCTGGAGAGGGCCAGTTTGCTCCTTGAATGCCATCCCAGGAGTTGCACTTGGAAGTGTCTCAGTTCCTTCTCAGCTTGAGCAGAGCCCGCAGCAGAGGTGGGGGCTGGCAGGTCACCCAGCCCCTCGCTTCCTCCCTCGGAGGAGGGCTTGAGCGGGGTGCCAGCGTGCCTTGCTGCTCCTGCCCGAGCTACGGAGCCTTGAGCTGACAGAGTTGCCTGGACCCAAATTATCTGCAGCAGAACAGGGAAGGAACAAGCAAATCGGTGGAGCGGGATAGAGACGCCTGTAACAGTAGGGTTGTACTGGGGGAGGAATGGCAGGGACTTCCCCCACCACGTCCACCTCTTGCACAGCGTCTGTTCAGTGGGCGATTGCGAGTGCTGAAGTTCAGGCTTGGGAGTTCATGGCTTTTTGTTTCTCTCTCCCTGCTGGTGACGTCAGCCTGCACCTGACCACCTTCAGCCTGCAGTACACCCCTCCCGTTGTGGCCTGCGTCTGTATCCACCTGGCTTGTAAGTGGTCCAACTGGGAGATCCCAGTCTCCACGGACGGGAAGCACTGGTGGGAATACGTTGATGGCACTGTAACTCTGGAGCTCTTAGATGGTAAGTTTTGGAGCGAGGTTCCCCCCCAAAGGCTCTTACATTATTTTGGCATCTCTGTTCCTGGGTCTGCCGTTCAAACGCGGCCGCCGGCCGGTTCATGGACTCCAGGACTTCAGGTCTTGCCAAGGTTTCCAGTGCAGCAGCAGCTTCTATGGTACAACAGAGATGGCAAAAGGTGCACAGTGAGATGAGTTTAAATGTGGTCAGTGATACTAGTTCTCAGTATGTCCCCTCCTGGAGTAGCTCCATCTCACCAGTAGCTCCACTCATCAATAAGTAGGGGGTTGCCTTGTTGGATTAGTCTTAGTCTGCTTGCCTCTGACCCTCTTGCTTGGGTTTGTGTTTCCTCTGCAGAACTGACTCATGAATTTCTGCAGATCCTTGAGAAAACTCCCAACCGGCTTAAACGTATCCGGAACTGGCGGGTAAGAATCTGCGCTTGACTGCGGGCGCTTGCAGGAAAACGCGGGCTCTGATTTCTGTGTGCATGAGGCCGTGTGGCACCTCTGGCGTTAAAATATGAGACAGGATCTGAAGGGCATGCGTGGGGGGAAATCCGAACACTGTATGCCTGCAAAATGTTGCTTCAGCGCTTGAGTTTGTCTGTTCTGCGTTAATGCTGTAGAGACCTCATTTTTTCAACTGCTCTAGCAACCCCACTTGCAGTGGTTGGGTCTTTTCCCACAAGGAAAGTGGGATCAAAGTTGGGGGGCAAAGTGGATCCGTCTTGAAATGAGAGCTTGCGTGGTACCGGGTGGGCTGCTGGCATCAAACCAGCTCCAGTGACAGCCCAAAGGAAATGACCGGTCGCTGCTTTTATTCCAGGCCACTCAAGCAGCCAGGAAGTCAAAGGCTGACGACCACGGTGAAGATGAGAGCCTGTCGGAGCAGACGATCCTCAACATGATTTCCCGGAACAATAGTTCGGACATGAACATCGCTGGGTTAATGAGCATGTCAACATCCTCGACCGCTGGAGCAGGGCCTTCTCTGCCGGCCACGGCGGACTCGCCCAGTGACCAGAGCAGTGCGGATATGTCCCAGCCTGAGCACTGGCTGTCCCAGCATCCTCCACCCAAGCTGGAGACTGGCCAGAGTCACAGGACTAACGAAAGCTCGTCGGCTGCTGAGCATCCTTTGCAGCAAGATGGCGCTGGTTATCAGAAGCAGAGTGGCAAGAACGCCCCGTCGGCCAAAGTGTCACTCAAGGAGTACCGGGCCAAGCATGCCGAGGAGCTGGCGGCACAGAAGCGGCAGCTGGAGAACATGGAGGCCAATGTGCGGTCTCAGTACGCTTACGCCGCGCAGAATCTCCTAGTCCAGCAGCAGCGGGAGAGGGAAGTCCAGCAGGACAGCAACCCCTCTCCAATCATCCTGAAAATCCCCATCGGCGGCCCGGAGAACCCCGAGCGCCCTCCTGGCCCTGAAAAGATTGACAAAGCCTCGGCTCTGAAGCTGAGGATTCCGGTGGCAGGTGGAGGTGGGGAGAGGCCACTCCCATCCAAGCAGGAGGAGATAAAAATGCGGATCAAGGTGCCAACCGCTGCAGACAGGCATGGCTCCTCCGATGAGAGCAGCGGCAAGAACCGGGAGCACAAGGAGAAACACAAGGGCCACTCTTCTAACCACCACCACCACCACCACAACCACCACTCTCACAAACACTTACACGCCCAGCTTGGCACCGGCCCCAGCAGCGTGGTGAACAAGCGGCCGGGAGACTCTAAACACAGCAGCCAGCCTAGCGCCGTGCCCCACAAAAGCTACGGTCCCCTCGCCTCTTCCCGCAAGAGGCCCCTGCCAGAGGAGGCCGCAGCCACGGCCATGGCCACGGCCGCAGCTCACGAGCACCAGCCCAAAGTCAGCAAAGCCTCCAAGGGCCCCGGCATGCCGTTCCCTTACCCCCACCTCCCCGGGGTGGCCCACCTCCCAGGGCACAGCTCGGATGCGGGCAACCTCCCTTTACCCCAGGCCAACAAAGCCCGGGGCACCCACAGCAAATCGGACAAGGGTCCCACGGGGGCCAACGGGCACAATGCCAACCAGGCCAGTGACTACCAGGATACGGTCAATATGCTGCACTCGCTGTTGAGCGCGCAGGGCATGCAGCCCACCCAGCCCCCTGCCTTCGACTTCCACTCGTATGGCGAGCTCTTGAACCCCCGGGCTTCCACCGCCCAGAGCTGCCGCCAACACGGACAAGCCCCGACCACCCCCCCTGCCCTCAGAACCGCCCCCCCCGCTGCCCCCACTCCCCAAGTAAAGCCCCTTTTTACTACTGAGTTTGTAACAGAGCCCCAGCCCAAACCTGGGCTGCCCCTGCGGGGGGCCTGAAAGGGCTTGTTCGATCTCTACTGCCTCACGAAGAACTATTTTATTATATAACTTTTATTATTGATATTTAGAGCGCGGAGTTGTTGAAGCTGTGAAAGGATAAGAAACCCTTTCTCTGTTCCCTGCTCCCTCCCCCCTCGACTTCCAGTTAGTGGTGGGCTCTGTCCCTGCTGGAACTAAAGCCCCCTCTGGGGAACACGCATTGTGGGGGGGGGCTGGGGGGTATTTAAAATATGTCACAGAAAATTTAAGATGTTTTACAAATAATTTAAGCAGTAACTTATATCTTAGTGTTTTGTTCCTTTTAATTCTGTGGTGCTGCGGGGGACCCCCGGGGGGGTGCGTTTAGGGCAGCTTGGCAGGTGGCTCCACTCGAGCTGTTGGTGACAGAAAGGGGGTTCAGGAGGTTTGGGGGGATGGAGGGGAGGCGGTGGTGTGAGGGAAGGGCAGGGACCGGAGACTGCTCAGGTGGGGCTGTGAGGGAATCCCAGCTGCAGCGTCCGTGGGGGGACGGGAGCTGCTCTACCTGCTGGGGGTCTGGTTTCCTCACTCCAAAAGCTGCTCTGGTTTTGGGATCCTGTCTCTGTCCCTTGCTCTGCTTCTGCTGGAAACCCTGGCTGTGGTGGGGCTTCAGGGGCAGTGCCTGTGCCCGGGGCTGCTGGGGGCTGGCGGTGGCGTGTCAGGGTGTTGAACAGCCAAAGCCGAGGCGAATGCTTGGGGGCGCTTGGCCCAGGGCTGTCCCCGCCCCTCCTCCATGGCTGCTTTTTGGATGAGCAGTGCTGAGTGAGGACGCGGTGCCGGGCAGGGAGCTGGCTGGTCGTGGTGCGGGTCGTGGTGCGTGTGGGGAGCCGGGTTTAGGCATGAAATGGCGGTGGGGGCTCGGTCGGGGTCGATCTGGAGAGGAGCGGCGTGGTGTGTTTCCAGCAGGGCACAGGGTGAGGCCGTGCTGGCTGGAATGGCTGCTGCACCGGGGGCTGCTCTCGCAGGGGATCCCGTCGGCGTGTGGCTGCAGCTTTTCAACGTGACCTCGAACCCGGGGCCTGGGCAGCCACCGCGTTTGGTTGAATGTTTGAGAAAAGCCAATTTCCTTTGTTCTCAGACTTTACTTTTCCAACCTTCAATAAATGTACTGTCTCCCTACGGTTTTGTGAAACTCTTGTTCTACATCAAGCTTGTTTTTAAGAGCAACCAGTGCTGCTGACCCTCGCCAGCGCCTCCACTGCCGGTAACCCACCCCCTGCGGTTTTGGGTACGGTTTTTACATTTCGGGCTCCCGGCAAAGGCCTGTCCCTCGCTTCCCCCCGCGGCTTTTGGAGCCCGAGTGGGTGGCTGTGCTGGCTGGTCCCTGGTTGTCGGGCTTTGCAGTGAATCGCTCGTTCTTCCCTTTCCGTTAAGTGGCGGGAGGCAACGCCTGTCTGCAGGCGTCCCGGGAAACCGGGAGGGGACAGGGTAGAGCCGGGGTGGGGGGCTCTTAGCCCCCGGCTGGTGCCCTGGCACCAAGCCGGTGTCCCTGGGGCTACCGGGGGCTTCCCCCTTCCCGGAGCCGAAGCCCAAATCCGCTCCCGCCTCCCCGCCCTCGCTCGGGGCCGCCAAATCCCGGTCCCGCCGCGCCCACGTGGCGGCTTCCCGCCGCGCCGCCCTCACGTGGCCCGGCGTGGCTGGTCCCTGCGGAGTGACGGCGGGCTCGGCCAACCGCGCGCGGCACCGCCCCCGAGCCCGCCGCGGATTGGCGGCCGGGCGGGCCATTGAGTTGGTGGGGCGGGCGTGCGGCGAAGCAGCAGGGAGGCTGAGGCGGCAGCGAGGTAAGATGGCGGCGGCGCCGCCCGCCCCGAGCAGGGCTCGCGCAGCCCTTCGCCGCCACACCTGCGCGCTGCTCCGGGGCCCCTCCACCCCGCACCGGCCGGGGAGGCCCCTCCGCTCCGGCAGCGCTGCTTGGGCCCCCCCCGGGAGCGCCCCTCCGCCCGCCGCCCGCGGACAAAATGGGGCGCGGCCGGGCGGCGCGACTGCGCAGCGCGTGCGTGGGGGGGGAGCGGGGCCTGCACCGGCAGCGGGGGGTGGGGGGCACCGGCAGCAGCGGTGGGCACCGGGAGGCGGGGATGGGCACGGAGGGGCGCGGGGGGGTGCGTGGGGCGCACTGGGCGGGGGGGATCCTGTACCGGGCGCCGTGGGGCGGGCGGAGCGCTGGGCCTGGCGGCGGGCAGGGCTGGGGGGGGGCGGGGGGCCCGAAGGGTGGGGTTGGGGTTAGGCCTTAGGGGGGGGGGGGGGGGGCCCCTGGGGGGGCGGGGCGTGGGATTCGTGCGCTGGGAGGAAGGGGTCCAGCGCTGGGGTGATGGGGGTAGAGGGGTACCTCTGGGACGTGTTCCCCCCCTCCCCGGCCACAGTGCTGGCAGGCAGCGCTGCTTGTGCCCACGCCCTGGCATGGATGTTGCTGCTTGGTAGCTCAGGTGAGTGAGGTGTGTTCCATTCTGCGCAGAAATGGGGCTGCTGCAAAGCTAAAAGTTCCCTCAGACTTTGGAAGAAATCCTCTCTATAGGAGCAACTTTATCTCCCGCCTGTTCAGGGGGGTCAAAGAGTTTTATTCAGATGCATTAGCAGATGTTAGTAGATGCTGCTCCTCTTCTTATCTGTAGTTCATTTCTTTTAACTGGTCTGCATCTCTCGAGCAGGTGTTGGCATGAACAGAATTCGGATCCATGTTTTGCCATCGAGCCGAGGACGCCTCACTCCTGTGCCGCGGCCACAGGAGCCTCTGTCATGTGCCTTCACCCACCGCCAGTGCTCCCAGCCGCGGCTGGAGGGGCAGGAGTTTTGTATTAAGCACATTCTTGAAGATAGGAGTGCCCCTTTCAAGCAGTGCAGCTACGTTTCAACAAAGAATGGAAAGCGGTGTCCCAACGCTGCGCCCAAACCGGAGAAGAAGGATGGGTGAGTACCTTTGTCTCCTGGTTCTCCAGTTCTGTACCATATAGAATTAAGGTGGGCTGGAGAAGATCCTTCTGATTCAGCTGCTGCGCTTACATTACCTCAGACAAGGGGCTCCCTCTTTCTGAAGTGTTTTTAAGCTAGAAAAAGACTCTGTGAGTGCTGGACCCTGTGAAGAGCCCTGCAGGCCTGTCGGGCCACTGCTTTCTGCCATCAGAAGGTGGCTGCAGTGATCCAGGTCCTTTGTAAGAGCTGTGCGTGCACCCACGCAGTGCTGTCCCTCCACCCAGCCCAGCAAATTTAACTTGCCGCTGCCTGCACTTACGGATAATCCTTGGCACAGATACCCTGGTCATGCGTTATGTGGAGTTGATGACCTGGTTGTGCTTCTTGTTCTCTGATGCATATGAAATGTTCTGACTGCTGTGGATGGAAGGACCCAGAATGCTTATCGACATGCAGTAAGCACGTCAGCAGAGCGCAGTTTCCCTTATGGGAGCGTCAACCCACGTTTCGTTCTCAGAGGTTATGGGGATGTGGACAGTGGTAGTCTTTGTTCTGCCCTTGGTCCCTCTGCGATAAAAAGGATCCACCTGACGCAGGCCAGCGTGCTCTGCATGGAAACTTGAGAGTCCAGTGTGAATGTTTGGAAGCGGAATAGCTCACCTCAGTGGCTTTGAGTAAAAAGCTCATTCCTCTCCCTGCCGTGGTGCCGTGTGGCTGCCGGCTCCGGTGCCAGAGGTGCTGTTTCAGCGGTGGTGTGTGAGCCGCCCGGGCACCTCTGGCATTTCTGAGCTGTACCTGCAGCCAGTGGTGCTCTCTGTGAGAGAGCTGTAGAGGAGATGTGCTTTCTGGGTGCCAGGGAACTTTTCTCACTGTATTGCTTGTTCTTTTTGCTGGCTGAGGGCTTGGAGCTGTAATGAGCTTGCAATTTGTTCCTGCAGCACGTCGTTCTGTGCGGAGCATGCCCGCAGGAACATGCTGGCGCTCCAAGCTCAGATGAAGAAGTCCAATCCTGGACCTGTGAGCGAGACTCTCCTTTGCCAGCTTAGCTCTTATGCCAAAACAGAGCTGGGCTCCCAGACCGCAGAGAGCAGCCGCAGTGAAGCCAGTCGGATCCTAGGTAAGAGTTGAAAGTGAAAACCAGTGAGAGAGGACTTGGAATCCTCCGTTCTGTGAGGAAACACCGGGAATATCACTTCTTAAATCCAGTGAAAAAAGGATCCCAGGGGTCTGTGGGTGAAAGATTGTGTTCTGTAAACCCTGGCACATCTCATCTGCCACTGGCTGTAGACAAGTCACCCCACCCCACCAAAATTCTGCAGGTTTTTTTCCCTTGCGGTTGTGGAGTATTCTACGTTAGCTAGCTTCCCTCTTTGCTGGGTTGGTCTCTAGCGGTGCCTGTCAAACGCTGGCTCGGTGCTGAGCTTCCCGTCTTGTGGGGTTGCTCGGTGGGGCCAGTCAGCAGTTCGTGGTTCCCAGGTGGGCAGGAGCATCGCTCCATGGGAGCAGTGTGTTTTGGCTGTGCCCAGTTGCTGGGTTTCCTGTTGTCCCATGTCGCTTGCTCACCGTGCTGGGGAGAAGAAGTCTCTCCTGGCAAGAGGCAGAGCTGGTTCACCTCCATGTGGCTGTGAAGCCGAGCTCCTGGGTTCCCCGGTTGCCCTGTGCCGTAACAGCGAGTGCTGGGGCGTAGGGCAGCATCCTATTGCTCAGGGTGATTTGTCTTTTCAGATGAGGACAGCTGGAGCGACGGCGAACAGGACCCGGTCACAGTGGACCAGACGTGGCGAGGGGACCCAGACAGCGAGGCTGACAGCATTGATAGCGACCAGGAGGATCCCTTGAAGTAAGTCGGGTGCTGGTGGCTGTGAGCTGCTTAGGCGTGTAGAGCGTTCTGAGCTCAGTGTGGTACCAGGGGAGATGGTGGTTTTGTTAAAGAGCAGCTTTATTAATGGTGCTGCAGTTGGACTTTGTGCCTCAGCGAGTGTGAATGCTCGTAAGTCTTGGACCTGGTGGTTCTTCTGTGAAGTATTGATGGTCACCCCCTTCAGTGTGGCGTGGTCCATTCAGCAGCAGTCTCTGAGTGATCTTTGAAATGAAAAATAAATCTGTAAAAATCAGTATTTCTGCTTGTCACCCATTGATTTGTCTAATCCAGCCCTGCTCAGCCGGTGCTGCTGAGAACATCCATGTCATTCCATCAGGAGAACAGCGCCGGGGGACCCACAGGAACTTCACCCTCTTTGTGTGGGTGTTTTTCAGGCATGCTGGTGTATACACAGCCGAGGAGGTGGCTTTGATCATGCGAGAGAAGCTGATCCGCCTGCAGTCTCTCTACATTGACCAGTTCAAACGACTCCAGCACCTTCTGAAGGAGAAGAAACGCCGATACCTGCACAGCCGCAAGGGAGAACATGAAGCCATAGGCAAGTACTGGTACAGGTAGTCACTGGTCCATATTTGTCTGGCTGAGGGCACAGCGCTTCTCTAGAACATACAGAACTCTAAGTTAAAAATAAAAAAGGGAGGTTTTGTGCCCTTTGTAGAAGCAGATTTCAGAGCAGAGCTGTCTGGGTAAGGGTGAGAATGACCCTAGGACCAAAACTTGGTTAGAGAAGGTATTTCTGTGGCTGGCCTCGTGCCTGGAGATTGGTATCGTCTGGGCTAGAAAGGCTGCCGGATTTCTTTGCTCTTCAAAGTGTTGCCAGGAAATGAGACTACAAAGTGAATTCTGAGGCAAAAGGGTTTTTTTTTTTTTTTTTTCCTTTGGTTTTTTTGTTTTTTTTTTTTTTTTTTATGGGATTTCCTGGTTTTGGTTTTGTAAACAAAAATTCTATTAATCTGTAAGGTCCTGTCCGCATCGCAGAATTTTGTTTCAGTTGTTACACCAGTACTGCTGTCAGGCCGTACTCCTCCTGAGCGCGGATGCGACTTTCCCTTGCAGAAGCGCTTCTGCCTCCGTTGGGTTTCTCCCTGTGCACCACCCTCTCTGGGAGGCAGGAGTGCATAGTTCAGTGGAGGCAGGGCCAGGTTGTATAACTGCTTGCAAGCATTGCAGCACGGAGAATGCTTTCTCTAGCATCGTCCTAAAATAGCTTATCCTGGAAAATGGCATAATACAGCTCGGTCTCAAATAAAAATAACTGGAAGTTCGGTACATAACAATTTTGTAGAACTCTTTTTAGCAAACCAGTAATAGAAAAGCAGATCCCGAGCGTTGCCCTGTAATTACAGCTGGGAGTGCTTACTGGAAGCTTCCAGAACTTGCACAGGAGTGAGCTGAAATTTAGCAAAGTGCTATTCTGCCTGCAGAAATCACAATGGACTTTTTTGAGTGGCCAAATTATTTTTAAAAGACGCTTGAAAATACTCAGTTGGCTCCTTGTGTGCTCAGAGCAGTTGGGATAAGTTTTGGGATGGAGTCTGTTTTGTCATCCTATTCTGTAACCGAAAGATGTGCTTCGTGTTTATAAGTGCAACTCTCGCTGCTCGTTTGCTCTGTGCATTGACATCTGTGTCATTAGTCAGCTGTGGGAGCTCTCAACGTCAGATTTTTGGCTCTCAATACCAAAAAAATAATGGAAGGACGTGGCAGGTGGGGTGGTATTTTCTGACCCCTCCCTCGCTCCCCGCAGGCAGCAGTCTTCTGACTGGCCCGGAGGGGCTGATGGCCAAGGAACGTGAGAACCTGAAGCGCTTGAAGTGCCTGCGCCGCTACCGGCAGCGCTACGGCGTGGAGGCCCTGCTCCACCGGCAGCTGAAGGAGCGCAGAATGCTGGCGACTGACGGCGCTGCCCAGCAGGTTTGTCCAGCAGCTCGGGGACGGGGTACAGCTGGAGCTGCAGGGTCTCCTCTTGTCCCTTCCCCAGCTTTGCTCTGGCCCTGCTGGTTTGCTCCTTGTAAACACCGTTTCTGCAAGGACTTAATGGTCTGGTCCTGGCCGGCACCCTCCGTATCCACAGCTTGGCTGAAACATTGGGGGTTCCATTTAAAATGGGCACAGAAACGGCAAAAGTTAAAAGTGTGGGGTTGGAGGATTTTCCCATTTGAAAGGGAGGGCTCGGTACGAGGTAGCCTGATTTTCGTCACTGTGTGGAAAATATGCTGCTTAGAGTGAATTCCAGCCTCCTCCTAGACCTGTGGGGACCCAAAGGCGGGACCCAAAGGCAGGCCCCTTGCATCAGACACGAAACTAAATTTGAAGCTGTGTGCAGCCATTTCTTTACAACCATTTTAAAATCCAAAGCATTCCCTTAGCTGGCTTCTGAAAGTTGGAAGATCAGCCTGAGAAACCTCATTCTTTGAGACATGCTCCTGAGGTGCAGCTCTCCCTACTGAAGTTGAGTCGTGCCTTGTTATCTCAGCTCTGTTTAAATAAAGGCTTGAATGGGAAGGACATAATGAGGAGTGAGGCTCCGCTGGAGCAGGACTGAGAGTTTGGTCTTGGCGTGTTTTGAAAGCAGGACGCAAGTGTTGTATAGCCGAGGGGGTTTCTCCGGAACGGAGCTGGACGACTCCAGCACAGCTCTGAGCTCTTCTCTTGGACTTGCAGGCGCACACCACCCGCTCCAGCCAGAGGTGCTTGGCCTTTGTCGACGATGTCCGATGCTCCAACCAGTCCCTCCCGATGACCAGGCACTGCCTCACACGTATCCTTTGATCTGCCTGTGCTGCCTTGGGCTGCGCTCCCGACCGCTTGCTGGCAGTTTGAAGTGTGTCTGATCCTCCTTTTTTCTCTTTGGCCCTAAATCAAGGCCACCGGTTTGCTGTAGCCGTTGGTTTCAAGCAGGAGCCCAGAGGAAACGTTTCCCAGTCTGTTGGCGCTCCCGTCCCCGTGGAACGGCCAATTTGTGTGGGAGCAACAAAAAGCTGGGCTTGCCCTCGCCTCTGCCCGGGCCGGTCCTGCTGCAGCCTTCCTGTGCCGATCCAGAGCGTCCGAATGGGGCGGCTCGTTCATTTGGAAGTGACAAGGGAACCTCAGGAAGCCCGAGGCAGGTAGAAGCAAGCTCTTGGCTTGGTTACAGGCGCTGGGTGCCAACAGCCATCCCGAGCAGGGTCTGTGAGCTCTCGGAATGAGTCCTGCTGTGAGGGATGTTGTAGGAAAGGGTGTCTGACTGCTGAAGCGTGTGTTCAGTGATTTTGGGGAGGACCTGAATGAAGGAGTAGTTCCTAGCCTGCTAGGGGCTGCCATGGGTCAGCTCAATCTCCTTTTACTCCTTGAAAGGTTCGTGTGTGTGAGCAGCCTCGAGCCATTGGCCCTCCTGAAACAGCTTCGGCTTTCCGAGGGCCAGCACTGAAATTCCCTCTGGGATCCCCCCCAGCTTGGGGATCACAGCCCCAACATGGGATCCACAACCCCAGCGTTGCCCCAGCTGTGTCTGCGCAGCTCTTGTCTGAGCGGGACGGGGTGGATGTGTCCCGGAGTAGGCTTGGATCGCGCTGGAGCTGCATTAGCGGCTGTTGCTGGTGTGAGTCAGGAGAAGCTCCGGCGCTGGGTCCCAGAGCAGAGCTGGCAGCCAGGGGGAGGATGAGCTCTTCGTTTTGTTTTGTTACTGAATTTGGCAGACTGGACTGCGGCGCTGCGCGGGGAGCAGCCGGGGGAGCAGGAAGCTGCCTTTGTTTCTCTCTAGTGACTATATACTTCAAAATAAAGACAGGATAAATACCTATAAAATGGTTTGAGCAAGTTGCCGTTTGCAGCTGGCTGGCTTTGAGCAGGGCAGGCTGAGAAGGGAGTGGAAAAAGCAAGGTTTGATTCCCTTACGTCGGAGCTGTCAGCTGACTTTCACTGACACAAACAAGATTTTACTTGGGTTAGCCCTGCTGAGCCGATAACATCTGCAGCCTGCTCGGCTTTGTGCATTGTTGAAGGCTCTTGGGCTTTGTTTGCTTTTCAGGAGCTGGATTGTTTGTGACAATGCATTAAAGGGACCGAACCCAGCCGGGCTCTTGGGCTCCAGGTGGAGCCTGTGATTTTGTCATCTTGGCAGTGCATGCTTTTGGCTACCCATAAAGTCAGCACTTGATCTGGGAGTCATTCGGAGAGATTAGAATCTGCCGTCCCCACCCCACTGTTCATACAGAGACGCTCTCCTCGCCACATCTGCCCTCGAGCGCCTGCGAGATCTGTCTCCTCCGGGCTGGGCTCCGTACGTTGCTGCTAGCACAGATTACTGGCTCCCTGCGGCCTGCTGGGAAGTCGTATCGGCGCGTTCGCAGCGGCCTCGGTGCAGGGAGGAGAGGAGGAAAGGATAAATCTGAAACCAAGACAGCTTAAGAAACTAGGTTAAACTCGGCACCTTTTGCCAGTTTATGTGGGTTTGGAAGTTTTGGGTTTTTATCCTCACCCACGCTGCGCTGTGTGAAGAGGAAATGGCGCCGTGAACCCCACAAACACATTGAACGGACAGGGTTGTTGTTTGGGTGGGTTTGATATCGAGGTATCTGACCCGAAAGACTTGATCCACACTGGAAATCTGCTTTGGCCCCCATGTTGTCCCCTGCGCAGAGGTTGTGCCTTACTGGGTGACACGGTCTCGGCCGTTCCTTGCAGCAGTACGCAGAGGCTTCGCAACTGTCCGTAGAACACAGCCAGCGGTGGGTCCGCCTGTAGTTTCGCAGGGCTCTTGGAAAAGGATGGGATTTGGTTTGTAGCTCCTTTCTGCTGTGGGATTGCTCTGCGATTGGAGCAGAGTTTCTGTTTGTGATTAAAGGCAGGAAATCCCATTTACACCTCTGGCAGGAATAGGTTTTCCATTGGGAAGGAAAATGCGCTGGGAAGATAGAAATACCGGAACTAAGCCCCTGGCTGTGGAAGAAGCATTGTGTGTGCTCGTGTATCGGCTGCGGGTGGGATGGCCAGGCTTGTGCGGGCACCTTTTAAATGGACGTCTGCAAATAAAAGTGAGCCTGTGCATTCATGATGGCTTCCATCTGAGGATCTGCGAGCACTTCGCAGGGACCAGCTACGTCTCCCAGACCCCATGGGGAGGCTGTCGCTGTTGTCCCCGTTTTTCGTCCTGCGGGGAACGTCACCCATGTTGCCGGGCAGTCGGGGTGCAACTCTGGACTCCTGACCACGGAGAAATGAGTGGGGTTTTTCTGGTTCGCTGGCCGGTGGTGGGTGAGCGGGGACCATTCATGCCTCTGGATGTGTGTCTGCTGTAGCTTGTCTGCTGTGCAGCTTTCCCTTGACCACATCTTCCCAGACATCTGTCAGGACACTAATCAGACTCTGTTTAAACCGTGCCAAGGCTCCGAGGAAGTTCCCTGCAACAAGCCCGTTCCTGTCAGCCTCTCCGAGGATCCCTGCTGCCCGCTCCACCTCCGGTTGCCTCCGCAGATGTACGTACCCGAGCAGGTCCTGGCTGTCCCCGAGGAGCTGGAAGCTGCCCCCACGGACCTGTACTTGAGTGCTGCTGAGCTCCAGCCCACGGAGAGTTTGCCTCTGGAGTTCAGCGATGTAAGTTGGGCAGTGGGCTTTAGGCCGGGGTACGCAAGCAATGCGTCCTGCGGGAAAGCTTCCCCTGAACGTCGCTGGTGTCGTTACATGAAGTCGCGCTCGTGAAGCGGGGCTGCAGTGTGGCAGGCCCAGCGCGCTCTCCGTGGAGCACACGTGGACGTCGCGTAAAGCGCTGTCTCCCCAGCATGGATAATGCAGTATTAATTTTATTCTTGCTGGCTTGGGCAGGGAGGGTCTCTTGAAAAATGTGCAGGAATGCAGAAGGTTTGGGCAACGTTTGTTTCTGTAGGGTTGGTGACTGCTCCTTCAGAAGGGTTGTGCTCTCATTTAAATCCATATTGAGGGGCTTTTTAAAAAGTGGTTTCCCCCCCCCCCCCCTTTTCTCCTATGAGTATACATGAGGATTTTAATCCCCAGATTATTCTGATGTCCTGCACACATGTTAAGCCTACGTGCTTAAAATCCTCTGAAATGTGTTTAAACAACAAAAAAAAAATACCCGTGGTCATTTGGAGCTGCTCCTCTGAAAGAGGCGTCGCTTGCTTCAGAATTTGGATGCCCCTGAGACTCGTAGCACACCCATGGGGAGGCAAATCTCATAACCGCCCCGGAGTTTGCTGAGGGAGGAGGGATTGCCAGCAGCTCTGGAGTCCTGGGAGCCACAGCCTCTGCATGGGGGGGCAAGTGCTGCTGGTGGGGCACCCCCGGGGTTTGGGAATACTCCCCATGTCTTTGCTGGGTATTGCACCAGATCCCAGCCCCGCTTCCCGTGGGGCAGAGCTGGCCACCGCACCCTCAGAAACCTTTGTGGGAGGTGAGGGGGGGGTTTCAGGTCAGAGATGAAAAATGTAAGTGTTTCTCTTCCCCCAGCCTCTCCTTTGAGAGGGCCTCCTGCTCCATGTGGGGTTTTGGGTGCTTCAGGCAGGAACCCGGGCACGTTGCTCCTGCCCTGTACCCCGAGCCGTGCGTGGATGTAACCGGGGACGCCCCACGAGAGCCCTCGGCCCAGAGGGGTCTGGAGCGGCAGCGGCGTACGGCTGCATAGGGCGTCTGCGTTTGATCTCGCTTCGCGCCAGGCGGGTGGAGTGCCACTCGTGAGTCGCAGCCGTCTCGCCTTGATGTCAAACACCCTCCAAAGCCAAAACAAACCCCGGCCTCTCGCGTCAGCAGGGTTATCCATGCACGCAGTGGATGGCAATGAGCAGGGCGGATGGAGGAGTAAAGCTGGAGACCGTCCACTCCAACATGTTGTGTCAGGGCAAGCAGAGAGGGGCGTGAAATCCTGGGAGAGGGGTGACTGCTCCGGGGGTCCTGAGGAGGGCAGGATCGGACCCCTTCACAGCCCTCCTGGCTCCTGCAGGGATGTTTCTGGGGCAGCGTGGCAATGCCAGGCTCCAGACCTTCTCCCCCACACCTTGTTTTCAGCGGGAGCACAGTGCTGCCAGCCCGGATCCTGGAGGAGGCGGCCCCCGTAGCTGCTGAGGCTGGGGGTCCCGGTGGTGCAGTGCCCGCTGCCCTCCCAGCCCCGCCGCTTGAGGGGGGAGCAAGGACTCGGGGCTCCGTGGCACCGCTCCTGCTGATGAGCCGCTCCCTGTTTTCTCTCCTAGGACTTGGACGTGGTGGGTGATGGCATGCAGTGTCCCCCGTCCCCTCTGCTCTTCGATCCTTCTGTGGCCCTCGATCAGTCCCTCAGAGAGGTTGCGGAGGCCCCCATAGACATACTGGCCCTGGAGGAGCCCTCCCACCCCGGCCTCGCTCCGCAGATGGTGCCGACGGACAGGGGAAGCTCCTCTGCCCTCGTCTTCTCCCCGGCCGCCGAGCCTCCGGCCGAGCTGCCTGCGCAGGTACAGCCGGGAGAGTGCACTGGGGGCTTCCAGCCATAGCACCGGTGGTAGCGCAGCTCCTGGGGCTCTGTGGGGAGCGGGAGGATGTCTCTTCCCCGGGGGGGGGGGGCAATCCCCTTGCCTTGCCACCAGGCAGCCAGCCCCTCAGGGGGTTGCTGTCCCACGTGGCGGGGTTCAGACCCATGCGATGCCTGCGGGCTGGGTGGCATGAGGGGGGTTGTGGGGGGGGACAGGCGGGCCCGGGGGAGCGGCAGAGGGCGGGCAGTCGCCTCTTCGCCGTGGGTGGCTCGGTGCCACCCTCTTCCTGTGTGTGGGGCGGGAGCTGCCTGGGGTGCAGTGGGGCTGTCTCGCAGGCCAGGGCCTACCCAGTGTGGGAGACCCATTTTCTCCCGTCTGGGGATTTTAAGAGGAGCTGTTCTCTTCTGGTCAAAGGGCCTCTGCATCCTCTTCCTCCTGAGTCTCATTTTTCACTTGAAACTTGCTCTTCTTGTGTCCCGCCGGGAGCCTGCGGCTCACTCGGGACGTGCCCGCAGGGGGTTGGTTTGGAGTTGTCCTCAGCTGCCCATCCTGTCACTCCTCCAACACTGTCCCTGCAGCCTCCCCTGGTGGGAGCCGAGTGTTGGGCTGGGGGGACCCCAGCCCTGGAGCACCCCCTGCCCCCCCAGGCCCTGAATGAAGACCACCGGTTTGTTGTAGCCGTTGGTTTCAAGCAGGAGCCCAGAGGAAACGTCTCCCGGTCTGTTGGCGCTCCTGTCCGCATGGAATGGCCAATTCGTGTGGGAGCGACAAAAAGCTGGGCTTGCCCTCGCCTCTGCCCGGGCCGGTCCCGCTCCAGCCACACCCCCTGTCCCTTTTCTGTCCCCAACAGAGTCACCTGCCACTGGCAGCGTGCCGGCTGGGGCCCAGGAGCGACAGGCGGCCGGAGGAAGCTGCCTTGGAGGCCGCCAAGGGAGCCTGGGCCGGCGTCTGTGAGCTGAGGCCGGCAGCGCGTCGCCCGACCCCCGTGAATGCGAGCGGGAGCGGAGCCAGGCCCTGGGACGCGTGTGACAACCTG
>CM067104.1:0-107696 GCA_034008185.1 Gorsachius magnificus | reverse complement strand
GCGAGTTTCTCAACGATGAGAACAAGGGACTGGACGTGCTGGTGAATTACTTGTCCTTCGCCCAGTGCGCCGTCATGTGAGTAGCGTGCTGGGGGGGGGGGAGGTGCTGGGAGGGGGGGCCCTGGGGTGCTAGGGGACCTGGGATGTGAAGGGTCCCCCTGCTGCGGGCGGCCGATACCGTGCAGCCCCTTACTGGCACCAAGGGACCCGCCCGCCGTGGGGTGCCGAGGGACAGGGGATGCTCGTCGTCCCCCCCCCGCTAGCAGCTGGGGCTGGGGGTCCCAGGGCCACCCTTGCGCCTCTCCCTGCCCCACCGCTGCCCAGCCGCCACCCGCTTCCCCCCCCCCCCCCCCCCCCCCCCCCCCCCCCCCCCTGGTGTCCCACCCAGGTTGGATTTTGAGGGCCTGGAAGGCGGCGAGGACGGCGCGCTGGAGAAGCTGCGCGCCTGGAGCAGGTCCATCGAGGATCTGCAGCACCCCAGCGCCCTGCCCGCCCCCTTCGCCAGCAGCCTCGCTCGCTCTGCCCGCCAGACCGCCCTACGGTACGTACCTGCCGTGCCGCCAGCTGCAGGGCTACGTCCCCTGGGCCCCTGCACCAGCCGGTTGCGTGCCGGCTTGCGCCACCTGGCACGGTGTGTGCCGTGCCACCATGCCCCGTGCCATGTACCATCCTGGCACGGTGCGTGCTGTGCCACCATGCGGCCGCCCTGTGCCATGCACAATCCTGCCCACGGTGTGTGCCAGACCGTGGACTGTCGTGCCCAGTGCTGTGTGCCATCGTGTTCGGCATGCCATGTCCGGCCGCCTGAGCGCCCGGCTGTGCCTCACCCACAGTGTGGCTGTGCCATGGCCCATGCCACCCGTGCATCCTGCGCTACCTTGCGTGCCCTCTCCCGTCCTGCCGGCCATGGGCACTGTGTCCTGCCTGCCCACAGCAGCTCGGCGCCGCCATCCCCATCCTGCCCGCGCCACCTGCCCATCCTCTGCCTGCCGCCGCATTGCCGCCGCTCACCCCCGCTCTGGCTCTGCCCTGTGCCCCGGGGTAACGCGCCCCATCTTTGCTTCCAGGGCCAGGTCCCCTGCTCTCTGGCTGTGCTCTCTCTCTCTCCCCTCTGCGCCTGCCTCGCTGCTCGCCCCCCGGGTAAGTACCGGCTGTCCGGAGCCGGCCCGGTGCTCGTGGTGTCTTCGCTCTGTGTCTCCACCAGCCTCTGTCCCTCTCGCCCTTTGGCTGCTTCTCTCTGCCTCTCTGAAAGCCCCCATGTCCCCATGCTGTCCCCACCCTGGTCCTGCGGGGTTGGTTCCTGCCCGGGGGGAGCGCTGGCGGTGCAGCACCAGCGGTGCGAGGGTCCTGCTCACCGGTGTCTGCTGTACCCCCCCCAGCTATGGCACGCTGCCCAGCCGCAGGGCGCTGAAGAACTCACGCCTGGTGAGCCAGAAGGACGACGTCCACCTCTGCATCATGTGTCTCCGGGCCATCATGAACTACCAGGTACTGCCGCCCTGCGGGGTGGGGGGGGCACCGATGCACCCAATGCTGTGGCCGTGCTGGCGCTGCTAACGCCGACCCTGCTCCTTCCCCACAGTACGGCTTCAACCTGGTCATGTCCCATCCCCACGCCGTCAACGAGATTGCCCTGAGCCTCAACAACAAGAACCCAAGGTAAGTGGGGGTGGGTGTAGTGGGGGTGTGTGTCCCTGGTGCCACCCAGATGTGACGATGACAGTGCTGCTCGGCCCTAGGACGAAGGCGCTGGTGCTGGAGCTGCTGGCGGCCGTCTGCCTGGTGAGGGGTGGCCATGAGATCATCCTCGCCGCCTTCGACAACTTCAAGGGGGGGGGGGGGGGGAGCGGGGGAGGGGGGACGGGGGGGGGGGGACGGAGGGATGGAGGAATGGGGGACACCAGGAACAGGCTGGGATGGGGGGGACCAAGGGGGAGATGGGATCAGGCTGGGGTGGGGGACCAGGAACAGGCTGGGATTGGGGACCAGGACCTAGGGAATGGAGGAATGGGGGACACCAGGGCCAGGCTGGGTGGAGTCTAGGCCAGGGGATGGGGGTTGGGGGACCAGGATCTGGCTGGGATTAGGGGACTGGAGCCCAGGGGATGGGGGGCCGGTGGCTGGGGGGGTGCCAAGCCAGGTTAACCCCGCGTCTGCTGCCCGCCCAGGTCTGCAAGGAGAAGCACCGCTTTGAGCGGCTGATGGACTACTTCCGCAACGAGGACAGCAGCATCGACTTCATGGTGGGACACGTGGTCCTGGGCGAGGGTCTTTGGGATGGCAGGGGGTGCTGGGGGGGCTCCTGGTGACGCCAGTCCTGCCCACAGGTCGCCTGCATGCAGTTCATCAACATCGTGGTGCACTCGGTGGAGGACATGAACTTCCGCGTCCATCTCCAGTATGAGTTCACCAAACTGGGGCTGGAGGAGTTCCTGCAGGTACAGGGGGGTCGGGGGGTCCGGGGGGGGCACCCCAAGGAACCCCCCCCTCCATTCCTGACGCCGCCCCAATGTCTGCAGAAGTCGAGGCACACGGAGAGCGAGAAGCTGCAGGTGCAGATCCAGGCATACCTGGACAACGTCTTTGATGTGGGGGGGCTGCTGGAGGATGCCGAGACCAAGAATGTGGCCCTGGAGAAGGTGGAGGAGCTGGAGGAGCATCTGTCCCATGTACGTGAGCGCAGGGGGACGTGGGGATGCTCCTCACCAGGTCCCGGGGCATCCCCTCCCAGGGTCTGACTTTGCCCCCCTGGTGAGGTCAGTGGTGATACCGGGGAGGGGGGGGATCCCCACGCCGGTGTAACGGCCACGTCCCCCCCCCGCAGCTAACGGAGAAGCTGCTGGACCTGGAGAATGAGAACATGATGCGGGTGGCGGAGCTGGAGAAGCAGTTGCTGCAGCGGGAGAAGGAGCTGGAGGTGGTCAAGGTGCGTGGGGGGGCCGTGGGGGCTGTGGGGAGCAGGGCAGGGTCCCAGCCCCCCCCGGCCTGATGCTCGCCATCCCCAGGAGACGTACGAGCACACGAGCCACAGAAGGATGAGGCTTTCCGACGGCGCTACGGCTCCGAGCCACCCCCCGGGCCAGGCACTGAGCCCCCTCCCCAGCCCGAGCCCGAGCCCCTGGAGGAAGCCCTGCGGCTCCCGGTCCTGCCCCCTGTGGAAGCTGCACCCCCGCCGCCACCCCCGCCACCCCCCCTGCCACCCCCTGCGCCCCCGCTCCCAGGTGAGGATGGGGGAGTCCTCGGGGCATCCCCAGGATGGGGGGAGCAGGCTCCAAGACCGGGGTGTCCCTGGTGTTGGGCCACTCCCACAACTGGGAGGGTCCCCAAAACTGAGCCATGCCCGCTGGGGCGCAGTCTCACCCCCTCCTCCTTTTGCAGGCAAGTGCCCCCCAGCCCCGCCGCTGCCAGGGGCTTCACCCTCCATCGCCCTCACCGTTGGGCTCTCAGGTAGGTGGGAAGGGCATGGGGACTGTGGGGACGGGGACAGTGCAGGGACCGTGGGGACGGGGAGGGTGTGGGGACAAGGACAGAGGAAGGGGAAAGGTTGCAGACACCAGGGTGTTGGGGTTGCAATCACCAAGAGATGGGTGCGGGGACCATGGCACAGGCACGGGGTGGCCCAGGGGATGGTGATGGCCTGGGGACCAATGCACTGGTCTGGAGTGGCTCAGGGTGGGCACAGGATGCGTCCCCCTGCCCCGGCGGGTGCTGAGCTGGCTCCTGCCCCTCTGGCAGCCATCCGGATCAAGAAGCCCATCAAGACCAAGTTCCGGCTGCCCGTCTTCAACTGGACGGCGCTGAAGCCCAACCAGATCAGTGGGACGGTGTTCAGCGAGCTGGATGACGAGCGGGTACTGGAGGTGAGCTCGGGACCCCCAGCCTGAGCGGCTGGGTGGGCACCCGCTGCCGCCACCTCTGAGCGCCCCCCCCTCCCCATCCCACCAGGACCTTGACCTGGAGCGTTTTGAGGAGCTTTTCAAGACCAAGGCGCAGGGTCCAGCCCTCGACCTCGTCTGCGCCAAGAGCAAGGCGTCGCAGAAGGCGCCAGAAGGCGGCCAGCAAGGTGACGCTGCTGGAGGCCAACCGTGCCAAGAACCTGGCCATCACCCTGCGCAAGGCGGGCCGCAGCACTGAGGAGATCTGCAGGGCCATCCACACGTGTGTGCCCCCACACCAGGGTTGGGGGCCAGGCAGGGTGCAAGGGGCTCTGGTTGGGGTGCAAGGGGCTCTGGTTGGGGTGCAGGGGTCCAGGCAGGGTGCAGGGGCTCTGGTTGTGGTGCAAGGGGCTCTGGTTGGGGTGCAGGGGTCCAGGCAGGGTGCAGTGGGGAGCTGGTCCCCGACGGTGCGGGCGCGGGGCAGGTTCGACTTGGCGACGCTGCCGGTGGACTTCGTGGAGTGCCTGATGCGGTTCCTGCCGACGGAGGCGGAGGTGAAGGCGCTGCGGCAGTACGAGCGGGAGCGCAAGCCGCTGGAGGAGCTGGCGGACGAGGACCGCTTCATGCTGCAGTTCAGCAAAGTGGAGCGGCTGCCCCAGCGCATGGCCATCATGGCCTTCCTCGGCAACTTCACCGAAAACCTCCAGATGCTGACACCGGTATGGAGCTGGGGAGGGGGGAGCTTGCAGCCAGCGGGGGTTCCTGGGCCCCGCACCCCAGCTGAGCCCCCCTGTCCTGTCCCCCTGCAGCAGCTCAATGCCATCATTGCGGCCTCGGCTTCCGTCAAGTCCTCCCAGAAGCTGAAGCACATGTTGGAGGTGAGCATGGGGGACACCAGGGGACGTGGGGACCAGCTGGGTCACCAATCGTGGCCTCAATCCTTGCCATAGCTGGGCGGGGGGGTTCCGTGGGGGTCTCATTCCTCCCTGACCCCCCCATCCCCGGTGCTTTTCCCCTGCAGATCATCTTGGCGCTGGGCAACTACATGAACAGCAGCAAACGCGGTGCCGTCTACGGCTTCAAACTGCAGAGCCTGGACCTGGTGGGCACCCCCGGGCCCCCCCCTCCCCAGTCCCTGGGACTGTGTGGGCTCCCGGGCATCCCACCCCACAGCCCTGACCCACCCCCAAATCACCCTGCAGCTCCTGGACACCAAGTCAACGGACAGGAAGATGACGCTGCTGCATTTCATCGCGCTGACGGTCCGGGAGAAGTACCCTGAGCTGGCGACCTTCTGGCAGGAGTTGCACTTCGTGGAGAAGGCGGCTGCAGGTGCCCCCCTGTCCCTGCACCCCCCCCGGCTCGCCGTCCCCCAGCGCCATAGGTCCCCTGACCCATCCGTGTGTCCCCGCAGTGTCCCTGGAGAACGTGCTGCTGGACGTGAAGGAGCTGGGCCGGGGGATGGAGCTGCTGCGGCGCGAGTGCGGGCTGCACGAGAACAGCGTCCTGCGCGCCTTCCTGGCCGCCAGCGAGGGCAAGCTGGAGCGGCTGCAGAAGGACGCACGGACGGCCGAGGTGAGGGCTGCGGGGCGGCTGGGCCTCACACAGCCCTTGCACACGCCTTGCTTTGCACAGCCCTCTTACATGCTTTGCTTTGCACGCTTGCCTTGCTTTGCACGCTCCTCACGCACGCCTTGCCTTGCACACCCCTCATGCCAGGAGGCCACCAGGAGCTCTGGGACATGCAGCCCCTTGGTGACCACCCCGTCCCTTGTTCCAGGACGCCTACAACACCGTGGTGCGGTATTTCGGAGAAAGCCCCAAGACGACCCCCCCATCCGTCTTCTTCCCAGTGTTTGTCCGGTTCATCCGCTCCTACAAAGTGAGGAGGGGCCGGGAGGGGACATGCTGGGGGGGGGGGGGGTCAGCGGCACTGGTGATGTGGGGGCTGGGGGGGAGCTGGCTCCCACCGCAACCCCCTCGCCCGGGCAGGATGCAGAGCAGGAGAATGAGATGCGGAAGAAGCAGGAGGAGGTGATGCGGGAGAAGCTGCTGGCACAGGAGGCTAAGAAGCAGGAGAAGGTGAGCATGGGTGGGCATGCAGGTCAGCTGGGGTGGGGGGGACACGGGGGGGACACGGAGGGGACACCTGTGTGACCAGGCTGAGCCCCCTGCACCTCCCTCGCAGCGGAACAAGTGGCAGCAGCAGGAGCTGATTGCGGAGCTGCGGCGGCGCCAGGCCAAGGACCATCGCCCCGTCTATGAAGGCAAGGACGGCACCATCGAGGACATCATCACCGGTACGGCCCCTGCTGTCCCCCCCGCCCAGACGCCTGGCTCCTGCCCACGTGTGGGGGCTGACGTCTCCCTGTCCATCCGTCCCCCCCCTGCCCGTGCCCCCCTGCAGCACTGAAGAGTGTCCCCTTCACGGCCCGCACCGCCAAGCGGGGCTCGCGCTTCTTCTGCGACCCGTCCCACCACGACGAGTCCAGCTGTTAGCCCCCAGGTACCACCTGCATGCCCGGCCCCCCCGGAGTCCCCCAGTCCCCCCTGGCCCCGCATGCCCCCTCCTGCACGCCCCCTCCCCGCACATCAGCACCACCACCCTCCCAACCAGTCCCTCGGAGTGGAGCAGGGTCCTGGTGTGGGAGCCTGGCGCAAGGCTGGGTCCCAGCACAGGATCCCAGTGCGATGCTGGGACCGAGCACAGGATCCTGGCACAGGATCCCAGCACTGAATCCTGCTGCAACATTGGGTCCTGGCACAGGATCCCAGTGCAAGGCTGAGACCCAGTACAGAGTCCTGGCACAGGATCCCAGCACTGAATCCTGCTGCAAGGCTGGGACCCAGCACAGAATCCTGGCACAGGATCCTGGCACAGGATCCCAGTGCAAGGCTGGGTCCCAGCACAGGATCCCAGTGCAAGGCTGGTTCCTGGCACAGGACCCAGTACAATGCTGAGACCCAGCAGAGAATCCTGGCACAGGATCTCAGCACTGAATCCTGCTGCAAGGCTGGGTCCCGGCACAGGATCCCGGTGAAATGTTGGGGTTCTGGCACAAGGTCTTGGCTCAGGATCCTGGTGCAAGGCTGGGTTTCCGGCATGGGGAGGTGCAGGGTCCCAGCCCAATACTGGATCCCAGCCCACATCCCGGGGGCCTGGTGCGGGCTGCCTCAGGGGTTCCCAGGAAGGATCTGGATGCAAGACTGGGTTATCAGCATGGGTGTGTGTGTGTGTGTGTGTGTGTGTCTTTGCAGCAGCGTGGGGTCCCAGTGCCATACTGGATCCCAGTGCAGGGTCCCAGTGCCATACTGGGTCCCAGCCCAATGCCTGTAGGACTGGTCCCGAGCTGCTTTGGCCCCACTGGGGTCACCCGGGATGGTCCCCCAGGCCAGGGTCCCCTGACCCTGTCCCTTCCATCCCACGCCCGCAGGTGGATCCGCCTGTAGCCGAGCGAGGGTAAGGACCCCGGGCTGCCCCGGGTCGGAGGGGGGGTCAGGCTGCCTCAGTTTCCCCTTCTCACCCGGCTCTACACCGCGCAGGAACATCCCGTGCCACCGTCCTCGCCTGGGCTCGCAGGGGGTGACCCCGTCCGTCCCCCCCCACCCAGTGCAGGGCGGGGTGGGAACTCGGGGCCGGCCCCCCCCCCCCCCCCCCAGGCCAAATCCTGCCCTCAGCTGCAGTGGGGGCCCAACTGGCAGTGGCTGACCCATAGGGTGCCCCCCTCCCCAGCACGGTCCCCTCATCTCCATGGGGGGGGGAGGGTGTCACCACCCCAGAGCCCCCATTCTGCTGTGGGGACCATGGGGCCCCCCATCCCGCGCTCGTCACTTTGACCACTGATGTGAACACTAATTGCCAAAACTAAAAAAAGGGACCAAAGCCTTTTTAAATTGGGGGGGGGGACGGGACACAGAGGGGACCTGGGGGTCCAGACTTGGGGCAGGGGCCACTTTGGTGGTGGTGGGGAAGCCCCCCCACATTGCCAGCCCCACTCCGGGGTGGGGTGGCCCCAGCTCACCCAAGTGTGGGAGACTGGGAGCAACTTAGGTCTGGGGGGCTGCAAAAGGGGTGGAGGAGCAGGATCAGGCCTGAGCATCACTGGGGCAGAGCAGAGGGGCAGGATGGGGCACGGGACCCCCTGCGAGCAGGGGTTTTGGGGCAGGATGCAGCCGTTGCATCTCTGCCAGCAGGGTCTAAAGGGCTGGGAGGAGCGGGATGCATCCCTGGGAGAAGGGCAGAGAGGGTTTGGGGCAGCAGGATGTGGCCCTGGCATCTCTGCTGCCGGGGTACAAGGGGTTTGAGGGGGCAGGATGCAGCCCCAGACCCTCCCTGAGCCACGAGCGGTGCCTGCCCTGCCAGCCCAGGGATTAATCCTAGAACAAGGAATAAAAGTTTCCCCTAATCCTCTTGGGGGGGATTACCAGCACCGCCGCGCCCGCAGCCAGATCCAGACCCAGCCCCAGGACCGGCCCCCCCAGCGGCTCCACTGGCCCCATTGCCTTTTAATCCATCTGGACAAGCTGGGGACGCTGCAGCCCCCAGCGCCATCCCGCTCCGTCCCCAAGTGCCATTGAAGATGCTGCAGGCAAAGACACTACTGTCCATCCATCCGTCAGTCTGTCCGTCCATCTGCCAGGCTTTGGCGGGTCCCTACGCCCCCTCAGCGGCCCCTTCTGCCTCGCAGGACGGCCGCCGCTCCCCCTGCGCCGGGGCTGCCGCCAGACTCTCCGCCTGCAGCAGCAGGTTGCAGCCGAGGAAGAAGACGGCGAAGGTGACGGCGAGGCAGAGCACCAAGACGACGGCGATTTGGGCAGCCTCAGCCACCAGCATGTCCCCCCACCAGGCACTGGCCTGCGCGCTGGCGTTCATCTCCTCCTCCTCTTCCTCCCAGGAGCAGAGTGCGGGTGCGTGGGGCGGCAGCAACAGACAGGGAGGGTTTAAGTGATGTCAGGGACCGTCTTAGCCGCACCCGCGGCCCCCCTCACCCTGCTGAGAAGCCAGTGCCCGGCTGATGGCCCCCCCTCTCCCACCACAGCTGGTGAGCCCCACGGCACGGGGACACCATGGGGTCGCCCAGCTCAGCCTCGGCACCCGCTTGCCCCCATCCCAGGGACGCTGGCCCCATCAACAGCCAGGAGGTGACAGGACTCCATGTGGAAGGAGAAATACTTTATTTTTGCCCCAGAGGAGGCAGCAAGCTCATCTCCAGGCTCAGTCCCAGGGACAGGGGTGCCGCCAGGGGGACATGCAGTGACAGGGGACACAGCTGGTGCTGCCCGTGCCACACAGTGAGCTGGTGAGCAGCCGCAGGCAGGGCCAGACCGGGTTCAGACGCCATCCCCCTGCCATGCCCATCCCCAGCATTGCTCTGCTGGGCCACGAGCCCAGCACGGAGCCAGTGCCGGTGCTGCACGTGCCAACCAGCAGCTCCCACCCTGAGGACTCACCGCCCCCTCAGCCAACCTGGGAGCCACCCAGCCGGTTCTCCGGGACGGGCAAGCGCCCCGTGGTGCAAACCAAACCAGCAGCACCCCCCAATTAAGGGCCAGGCCAAGTCCAGCTCCCTGCAGAGGCTTTTTGGAGGCGGAGAGGAAGGATCCAAGCAGAGACGCTGTCCCAAAGAGCCAGGGGCTGTGCCAAAGAGATGCCACCACGCGGGGTGAACCTGCCTCGGTGGCACCCAGCCCTACAGAGCCAGAGTGTCCTTGATGAGCCGGCGCATGGTGGTGGTGACCGAGGTGCCCAGGGAGTCCGTGATCTGGTAGGAGATCTTGTACAGGTAGGGCTGCACGTCCTTCAGGCTGGTGTCGAAGACGTTGTCCACCTCTGACTGGGTGGGCATCTTGGGCAGGTACTCGTGGCGGTTCATCACCTCCACGATGTTGATGATCTTTTCGCAGAGCTTCTCGCCCACCTTCTCCCGGCAGATCTGCCGCTCCTGCTCGTTAGCCAGGTTCACCACGTTCACCTTGATGGTCCACAGCTCCCAGGGGATGCACTCATCCGAGAAGGGCCAGCGTGACTTCTTTTTCTGGTAGAACTCCAGGGAGATCTGCCCCATTCCATCGCTGCCTGAGTTGCGCAGTGCATCCTGCCGAGAGAGCACGTGGCCTGGCTTGTGGGGGGGCCAGGGACTGACCTTCCCCTCGCAGGCGAGGGCATGGCACAGCCCGCGGGTTTTTAAGCTCCCAGTTTCAGCCCTGCAGGGTCCCTGGGGGGCTCCTTACCTTGAACTCCCCGACGGCCTTGCGGAGGGCCCGGTCCAGCTCCTCGGAGGAGACGCGGACGTAAGCGAAGTCGATGAAGTCACAGTCCACATCCTGGGTGCCCACGGTGCCGATGGAGTAGGTGCCCTCCTTCTTGTAGTGGAACTTGCCGGTGCTGCGGTGCAGCAGGACGGTGTGGAGCACGGCCAGCATGGCCTCCTCCACCTGCCGACCCTCCACCGACACCTCCAGCACCTCCGCGCGGCAGTTCATGGCGGGGGCGGCGCCGGGGGGGGCACAACAGCGGATCCTGCGGGGAAAGAAGGGTGTTGGGGGTGTTGGGGGTGGGGTGTCTGTGTGTGTGTGAGTTGTGCCCCTGCTCGGGCAACAGCCCCGGGTAGCAGCCCCCCTACCCATCCCCCGGGGACCCTGGCGTCCCGGTGTGTGCCCCCCCCGACCCACAGGGACCCAGGCGTCCCGGTCCGGGCTCCCTCATCTCGCAGGGCTCCGGGGTCCCAGTCTGGGTCCCCCAATACCCCACGGGGGGGTCCCCCCCCCCCGGCTGCTTTCCCCACCCCCCCCCCCCCGGGGCGCCGGGCCCCTTCACCGCCGCGGTCCCGGTCCCGGCCCCCTCACCCCCTTCCGAGGCCCCGGGCCCCCTCCCGGGCCCCCTCGCCCCCGCGGTCCCGGACCCTCGCCCCCTCCCGGGCCCCCCCGCCCCCTCCCGGGCCCCCTCGCCGCCGAGGCCGCACTCACCGCCCGGGCCCGACCATCTGACCGCGGGGAGGAGGGAAGTGGAGGAGCCCATCTGCGTAAGGGGGGGGTCGAAACACACCATCTACCGATGCGGCGGCGGTGTTTCCTCACTCTACACCTTTGCCGTTAACGCGCTGCCCCTCGACTCCGTTCTCGGCCGCGGTGCGGCCCCGGCGGCGGAATCGCCGCCTCCTTTCCGCGGCTCGTCCCCCCCCTCCCCCCCCACCGCTGCCCGCATGGTTCGTTCCGAGACGGGGCGCCACAGAGCTGGCCCTACCGCGGCGCAGAGCGGCTCACTTCCTTGGGGCGCTTCCGAACGCACAGCGCCCCCTTGGGGAGGGAGGCTCCACGGCGGTACTGAAGTGCCGTGGCCCGGGGCGGGGACGGACGGAGACGGGAACAGGGGACAAGGAGAGAACGGGGGGACCTACATGGGAGCAGGGGACACGGGACATGGGCAGGGGCCACGGGGGACACAGGGACATCGGGGGCACCGATATGGGGACATGGGGAAGGCAGGGACACGAGGACATGGGACCACAGGGGCGTGGGGGACACAGGGACGTAAGGAAAGGGGGGAAATGGGAAGGGACAGAGGGACACGGGGATACTGGAGACGGGACGGTGGGGCAGGGGGACACAGAGAAATAAGGAAAGGGGGGACACGGGGACATGGGGACACTGGAATTTGGGGCGCTGGCACCGGGCCACCCCCACCGCTGTGGGGACGCGTGTCCTGGTGTAAGTAGCAGGGAGGGCTGGGGCTGTGGCGTGTCACCGAGTGGAGGGCTGGGCACATGCCGTGACACACGTGTCTGTGCCGTGCAGCCCCGGGGCCACCGGTGTAGCCGGGACTGGCTGCAGGGCTATTTTTACCTGGCCCTGCTGGCACCATCGTCCCCGTCTCTCCTGCAGCAGCCCCTGCCAAGGGGCTGGGGACAAGGCTGGGGCTGGGGCCAAGGGGGCAGAGGCCAGCCCTGTGCTGCAGGGAGGGGACAGGGACCCCCCCAACGCTGCTCTGACCCAGCCGGTGGCCTTGGGGGCTGGGGGCTGCTCTCCCTGGTGGCTTTGGCACTGTGATGGGTGTTGGGACAGGCAGCTGCTGTGGCATGGCACGGCACGGCCTTTTCTGCCCCACAGCATGGCCATTCCTGCCCCATGGCATGGCATGGTTATTCCTGCCCCACGGCATGGCCACTCCAGCCCCACGGCACAGCCATTCCTGCCCCACAGCCAGAGCCGAGCCATGCCGTGCCATACCAGTAGCCCACCCCGTCCCCACCGTGTGACGTTCTCCTGGCCCCCCGGCCGCAGCCCTGCTGTGCGTCAGTGCTCTTCCCATGGCGGGGGCGGGGGGGACAGAGGGGCCCTTGTTGTGCGCCGCCATGGGGCCCCCCCGGCCCAGCGCCTCAATGTGGCCCTTGTTCGGCACCGGCCCTTGGTGTCCCCATTAACATTTGCTCCAGGGCCAGGCTGTCCCCAGCTGGAGGAAGGGGACAAACCAGGGGACTGAGCCAGCCCAGCATCCCCCACCACGCACGGGGACCCCCCCCACCCTGTCCCCAGCCCCCCGAGACCCCGGCTGGGACAGGGACCCCAAACACCGTCCCTCCCTCCCCATGCCACCCAGCCAGGGCTGACCGTGCCAACGGCCGCGTCCCTGGGGACACGGGGAGGGGGGGACCCGGTCACGCTTCTCGGTTATTTTGGGGAGGATAAATCAGGCGGGCGACAGGTGTGGGGCTGCGGCAGCCGCCGCCGCGGGGGTGAGTGACGGTTCAAGGGCAGCGGCATGGGCAACGTGCGGCTCCGGCACCCCGGCTGTCCCCACCCCGGCTGTCCCCAACCCTGGCACACTGCCACCCCCTTCCCCCCCCCCCCCCTTTCCAAATCACCGCGTATTAAATATAGATGATATCACTAGGGGGGAGACGCATGGGAGAAATGGGGCCTTTGGGCGGCTCTCGATATACGTACAAGTTTATATACAGAAAAAGGCCAAAAGAGAGAAAAAAAAAAAAAAAGAAAAAAAATATAAAGGGGAGGGGGACGAGGCTGGGGGGGGGGCAGAGCCCCCTCCTTGCCCCCGCGCTCCCCACTCTGTACAGGATGCGGCCGCTCGCTATTTACAACGGGGGCATTTTTACAGGGGAGAAGGGGAGCGCCGTGCCGGCGATGCCCCCCCCGGGGGTGAAAGGCACCGGGGCCGCTGTGCGTCTGCGTCCGGCGCCATGAAGGCACATGGGGGACCTGGGCATCCCCGAGGGGACCCAGGCGTCCCCGGGGGTGACCCGGGCATCCCCGCGGGGATGAGGGACTGGCAGCAGCCCCCCGCTGGGGATTCAGAAGGGCAACGTGTCCATGAAGATCTTGTCGACGATGGGCGGTGGTGGCACCAGGTCCTCCAGCTTCAGGTAGAAGATGCGCTGGAGGCCCTGGGTGCAGAGGCTGCGCAGCTCGGGCAGCTTGCCCAGCAGCTTGGAGAGGCAGCCGGGGCGGCCAGGCTCAGCCCCTGCCGCTGCCACATGGTCCTTGAGGCAGCCCACGATGCGGTTCTGCAGCTCCTCCACCCGCTTCGGCTCCTTCAGCCCGTGCCGGTCTGGGGGGGGATGAAAGGGGGGCACAGAGGTGTGAGGCCAGGGTGACGGCCACAGGGTGGGGAAGGGGACAGTGGTGGGGATGCAGGTGGGGAGGGCTGTCTCACCTGTGATGATGACGAGGGCGGCGAGGCAGGAGAAGGAGGGGATGTCGACGCTCATGCGGTGCAGGCTCTGGGAGAACTCGAGGATGGCGTCGATCCACTCGCCGAAGCCCCGCACGCACTGCAGGCGGTGCAGCACCACCCCATTGCAGAAGATGAGTTTTCCTTCCTCCGGCTTGGACCTGCGGGCACAACCCACGTGTCACCCCCCTCCCCAGTACGGCCCTGGAGCTCCCCACCGTGCCGCACCGTGCTGGGGCTCACCGGTATGCCAGGCGAAGGATGAAGAGCTCGAGGAAGGCTGACTCCAGCAGCAGGTCCTGGTCCTCCCTGGGCAGCTCAGCGAAGCCCTGGATCTTCTCAGCCCACTTGCGGATGACATCCATGGAGCCGGTGAGCAGGTCATAAAACTGCTGTACGTCCACCGAATCCTCCTTCTCGAACTGGCACGGCGCTGACTCCTGGAACTGCCGTGGGATGGGGGGTCAGGACCGGGCCCCGGTGCAGCCCCGGGGAGGGCAGCATGGTGGGACCAGCCCTACCTTGGAGTAGTCGAGCTTGGTGGCACTGGGGACGGAGTCAATGTGCGCCCGCACCAGGGAGGTGATGAGACTGACGGGGGACGCGTCTGGTGGCTGCTTGGGCTTGGAGGGCAGCCGGCCCCGCCGCCCCTTCAGGCTGTCGGTCCGGACCACTGCGGGGCGAGGGATGTGCAATGAGTGCGTCTGTCCTCAGCCAGGCAGGCTGCAGAGCACAGTCTCCCCCCACTCCTGCTGGGACCCCCCCCAACCCCAGGATGGGACCCCCACGGTACCTTCTTTGACCATGCCGACGGCCAGGCACTTCTGGAAGCGGCAGAACTGGCAGCGGTTCCTCCGCCGCTTGTCCACGGGGCAGTCTCTGTTGGCCAGGCAGATGTACTTGGCATTCTTCTGCACCGTGCGCTGCGGGCGGGGAAGGAGCAGCCCAAGCTCAGCCTGGGGCGCCGAGCCACCGAACAAAAGCCCTTCTGTCCTCCCCTGCCTCCTCCCGGCATCCGGCTCCGCATCCGCAGGGAGGGCTCCTGGGGCCATGCTCCCTGCCCTGCCCCTCCCCAGGGTGACCCGCAGCATCCTCCCGCTGCTGCAAAGCATTGTGGGAATATCCCGGCGGCAGGACTGGGGGGCTCCCCTTACCTTGAAGAAGCCCTTGCAGCCCTCGCAGGTGCGCACGCCGTAGTGCTGGCAGGAGGCGTTGTCCCCACAGACGGCGCAGCGGCCCTCGCCCGCCCCGGGGCTGCGAGCCTTGGTGGGGGCCAGCGCCGGCCCCTCCAGCAGCGGCGAGGCGGGGGCCAGGGGCAGCCCGGTGAAGCCCCCGGGGGAGCCCTGGGCCAGGGCGAAGGCGTCCGTGTCCAGCAGCCGTGGGTCCGGGGGGTGGGGGCCTGGGCCCCTTCGCGTCCCGGGGGACCCGCTGGGGCTGGGGGCGGGGGGGCCGAAGGTGAAGAAGGGGGGCTGTGACCCACTGCCCTTGGCCGGCTCAGCCCAGGGCCGCCCACCCTCGTAGTTCGGTGGAGTCGAGTACGCCCCGAAGGAGCCCTCCCAGCCAGGAGCCTGGGGCGGCTGGAAGCCCGGCGTGGCAGGCGAGGGGACGGAGCAGGGGCTGCCGTAACAGTCCGAGCCGCTGGAGGAGAGGGTCTCATCCGGCTGCCCGCCGAACGCGCCAGGGTAGCAGCCGTACACCTGGAAGTCCTCCAGCTTGAAGGCGGCAGTGGCAGTGGGCTGGCTGCCGGCCGGCAGCTGGTAGAGGAAGGCGTCGAACTCACCGGCGTAGCCCTCCATGAAGGTGCTGAAGCTGGGCAGGGCAGGGGCGGCCGCCAGGTCCGCTCCGGCCACCTCCATGGGGAAGCGGCCACCCTCGGGGCTGAGCAGCTCGGCCGGGTAGCGCTCGCAGGGGCCAGCGCCCACCGTGCCGTACTGCGCCTGGATGCAGGGCATCTCTGTGGGGAGAGCAAGTTGTCAGCGGGGACCCCAACCACCCCACCCGTCCCCGCAGCCCCCCCGTCCTGGGCAGAGGATGGACACGGGGCGAGAACCGTGGGGGCTTCCCTGGGGTCCCCCTCACAGGCAGCCGGGGCCAGAGCCGGACCACCAGAGCCACTGGCTACCCAGCGGTGGCCGCCACCGTCCCTGGGAAAGGTCACGCCACAGCCAATGGGCGCAAAGGACGTTCCCCAAAACGCTGGCTTAGCAAAGCTGCCGAAAGGGAAGGAGGGAGGAATGCAGCCAGTGGATTCCCGAGCCCTGGGCTGGCCGAGGGAAGCCGGAGCTGGGACTGAACCAGCGTTCAAGGGTCCAACTCCCCCCACCACCCCTTTCAGAGCCTTTTGGAAAAGCAAACGCAGCCAGACCTGCTGGCTGCAAGGGCGAGAGGAGCCCACCCCCCGTCCCTGCAGCCCCTCGGCACCGCGGCACGGAGCCGGCCCCGCATATAAGACGTAACAGGAGTCCCGGGTCCAGCTGAAAACCAAGCCAGAGTGACCCCGATGGCAAGACGATAATGTAATTCATCTCACAGACCTTTAAAGGTCACACCGCGCCTGGCCCCCGGCCGCCACAGCCCCGGCACAGCACCGCTGCCAGCTCATCTGCCAGCCCCCGGCTTCCCCAGCCAAGTCCGGGCAGCTTTTGCCGGCACCCAGAAAGCCGATACCCACCCAGGGAGCTGGGTTTAAAAATATCCAGCATGGGGCCAGCCCTGGCCCCCAGGGGGTGGCACAGGCCCCCAGCCCACTCCAGGTGCCCAGGTGGGGTCTGCCGGGGAGCAGGGCTGTGCCGGGTCACGGTGAGCTCGGTGACTCCCTGGCTGCCACGCACGGCCAGGGGCACGAGGCTGAGCTGGGGACATGGCAGCAGGGGACACCGGCTCTGCCGGCGGCAGCTTTCCCCGCCTGCATGCAAATCCCGGCTGCAAATCGCCGGCCGGGCTATGCAAAGCCTCGACCCTTCCCGCAGTCCCAGCGTGGGGTTTGCCCGGCAGCAACGGGCAGCGCCCGGCACGGCTGTCGCTTCCATATTCAAATGTTTTTGCCTTCACCTGCTCACTGGTGGCGTTTGGGGTCCCCCCTGCCACGAAACCCCCAGGTACACATTCCCACAGCACTGCCTATGGCCCGGGCAGTAATTGCAGATTCCTCGTTTGGGAGTGCAGGCAGCTGCCTGTGCCCAGGCCTGGAGGCCGCTGCCTGCGCAGGCTGGTGGCAGCCCCTGGCACCGGGCCCTGGGCCGCGGGTGGGCGAGAGCAGCCGGCAGGCCGGCACCTGCTGCCTCGCCCCGCCAAAAGCCGGCCTGCGTGGGCGCGGGGGCCCTGCCTGCACGGTGCCACCCGCACCGCAATGTCCCCAGTGCTGCCTGCATGGCCACGTCCCCGGTGCTACCCACACCGTGACCACTCTGCTGAGGGCTCCTGGGGTGATGCCCGGTTTGGGGGTGGCTCTGCCCCCCGCAGCCCCCAGGGCCAGGACCCTCCCAGGCTCCAGCCAGACCCAGTGAGGGGGGGGAGATGTCCTGGAACTGGGGACCAGCCCTGCCCCAACCCCGTAGCCCGGCATAGCTTGGGGTAGCCCTGAGGCTCCCGGTCCTGCATGGCTCCTCCCGGAGCCCGGCATCGGGGTCTCCCCAGGAACCCCAGGACTGGGACACCTCACCCTGCCAGCCCCCACCCGGTGTGGCCCGCCCCCGCCCCCCGGCTCTCCCTGGTGCTACCGGGTACCCCCGAGGGGCAGCCCCGCACAGCACACACCGCCCGGTCCCTTCCACCGCGACCTCCGGGGCCCCGAACTCCCCCGGTACCAACCGGGACGCCCAACCCCATGCACTTTGCAGAACCCCTGACTCGCCTCCGGTACCACCGGGACGCCCTCCCGGGCCGCCCCCCCCGCCCCGGTGCCACCCGGGACATCCCGACCCCGCGCACCCCCGGCCCCCGGGGGACATCCCGCCCCCGGTCCCCGGGCCCCCGCTCGGTGACGCGCGGGGCGGCGCGCGGGCCCGTGACGCACGGCGGCGCCGTAGAAGGCCCGGGGGGGGGCGGTTCCGGCGGGGGCGCGGCCGTGACGCACGCGGGGTTCCATTGACGCAACCGCGGCGCCCGCGCTAAAAATACCCGCGCGGCCCCGGCTAAAAATAGCGCGGGCGACCCCCGCCCCCCCCCCCCTCCCGGGGCTCCCGGGGCCGCCGGGGGGGGGGGGCGGGGGGGGGAGGCCCCGGGGTCGGCACCGGGACGAGCGGCGAGCCGGGACGGGCGGGGGCGGCAGCCGGGCCCGGGGTCCTCCGGGGGCCGGTATCCCCGGGGCCGGTATCCCCGGTGCTGGCAACCCCCGGTGCCCTCGTCCCCGGTAACCCCATCCCCGGGTGCTCTCTCGGTGCCGGTATAGCTGCTCCCCCGGTGCCCCTTCGATGCCGGTATTCCCGGTTATCCCCGGTGTCCCCGTCCCTGGTGCCCCTTCGACCCGGCCCCCGGGCCTTCATCCCCGGTGCCTCCTTGGTGCCGGTATCTCCGGTGCCGTTATCCCCGGTGCCCCCTCGGTGCCTGTCCCCCCGGTAATCCCATCCCCGGTGCCCCCTCGCTGCCGCTACGCCTAGTGCCCATCTGAGCTGGTATCTTCGGTGCTCAGCATCCCCGGTGCCGGTACCCCCGGTCTCCTCCCTCTTGTTGCCCGGGGAGGCTGATCCCGGGCTGGGGGTGTCAGCCCCCCCGGCGGGACCCCGCGTCCCCCCCCGGCCGGTCCCCGCAGGAAGACCCTGGCCGGGGCGATGGAAAGTGCGGCGGCTGCTGGCGGGCGCCCAGCACCGGGAAGGCGGCCCGGGGGCTGGAAAGATGAGCTCAGCCGGTGCGGGGCCGGGCCGGGCCGGCGGGAGGGCGAGGGAGGGCGGGGAGGGACCCGTACATCCCCCCCCGGTACCCTCCGGTACCCCCCCAGCCCCGGTACCCGCTCTCAGGGGCGAACCGGGAATCTTAGTGCCGGTCCCGGTTCCCTCTCCCCGGTCGGGCGGCCCGGGCAATGTCCCCCACTCCCGTTAGTGCCACCCCCGCCCCCCCCCCCCCCCCCCCCCGTTAGTGCCACCAGCAATGCCCCTCCCCATGTCCCCCCCGTTAGTACCACCCCAGCCCTGTCCCCCACAGCGGCAGAGTCCCTCCGGGGAGCGGAGCCCCCCCCGAGCCCGGGGGTGCACGGCCGAGCCCGGGCCGGGGAGGAGCGGGCACCCGGCGCCGGGAACCTGCCCGGCTGCACGGGCCCCCCAGGCTCCGCCGGGAGCGGCGAGCGGGGGGAAGCCCGGTCCCCGGCGCCCCCCGGCCCGGGGCCGGGCGCCGCCGCCTCCCCCCGCCGCCCGCTACCTCGCTCCGGCCCCGGCCCCCGCCGCCGCGCGGCCCCGCGCGCCGCCCGCCTCAGGCGGGGGCCCCATGACGTCACACCTGCCCGCTGACGTCCCCGGATCCGGGGCCCCCCGCGGGGATCCCCCAGGCTCGGCCAGGACCCGCTGGGGTCCCCGCACCCCCGCCAGCGGCGCGGCCGGTACCGGGGCCCGGCGCCGCGGGGCGCGCCCCGGGGGCGGATCGCCCGGGGTCCTGGACCTGTTGAGGGTCCCGGAGCCACGGGGGGCGCCGTTCGCAGCCCCCTCGCACCCCTCGCTTTGTGCCCGAGCTGGTGGCGGCGGGAGGGTGACACTGGCAGCCCCCGCACCCGGGATTAGCTGTACCCCGGGAGAGGCCGCGGGGCCCGGCTGGCTCCGGGGGAGGAAACCCGAGTCCAGTCACCCCAGCAAGGCCAGGGGGTGTGCGGGGGGAGCCCCAGCTCACACCAGCCCAGGGGTGCCGGATCCACCCCAAAACCCTAGTGAGGACAGGGGGACACAGGGGCCGCCAGCCACCCCTTCCCGCTGCCCCCAGCACCCACGTTGTTGGGGTTGGGTGGGCATCAGGGGATCGCAGGGTACCCACAGGCTGGGTGGGTGTTGGGGGATCGCAGGGTGCCCATGGGCTGGGTGGGTGTCGGGGGATCGCAGGATGCCCATGGGCCGGGCGGTGGTTGCAGGGCACTCACAGCCGGTGCTGGCTCCCTGCCCTGGGCCTATATTTATCGGTAATGACAGGCTGCTCCGGGGCGTTCCCGGACCGTACCCCGCAGCCTCGGCCCCACCGGCACTGCCCGGCTCAGCCAGTGCCACGCGTGACCCTGGTGTCCAGCTGGTGCCTGCCCAGCCCCGGGCACACGCAGCCCCACGTCAGGGCTAAAAAAAGCTCTGCGTGGGGTGGCAGCTGCTACAGGGGGGTCCCGTGATGGCCGTGACAGGGACGGGGTGCCCCGACCCTGGCAGCGCACGGGCGGGTGCCGCGAGTCGGGGCCGTGAGTGCGGCCCCATCAGCCAGACCATAAATGTCCAAGCACGGAGCTGTTCTGGAACGGGGACAAGGCAGGAGAGCGGCAGGGAGCCATCCGGACCCCATGCACCTCCCCGTGGCCCTGCCCCATGCACATGTGCAGATGCAGCCCTGCAGCACGCACACGTGTGCACACCCCACTGCAGCACAGCCCAACCCCCTGCACCCCCAGGTTCTCACCCCCAAAATCTCCTGCTGACCCCCCCTAGGGTCACGGGGGGCTGAGCTATGGTCAGACACCCCAGGGCCCAGCTGTGGGGTACAGGAGCTCAGAGCCAGGGCTCCCCCAAACACACAGTGGCCCGGGCAGGGACGTGCACAAGCCAGAGGGGAAACTGAGGCACAGAGCCTGGGACAGACAGCTGGGGGCTCTCGGTGCTTGCACAGAGCATTTGTGCAAGGCCACCCCTGTGCACCCGTGGGTGCTCACTGCAGCAGCCGGCGTGGACTCTGTGTCCTCCAAGGCCTCTGGATGCTTCGGTGGGACTGGGGGGCAATGGGACAGGGGGGGACCCCAGTGCCCGCCCCGCTCCCCGTGGGCACCCTGGCCCCCGCAGCCGGAAGGGCTCAGGGTGGGACCGGCTTCCCGCCAGCTGCCGCAGGAAGTGGGGCAGGAAGGGCCTGGCCAGGGCCCTGCAGCACCAGGACATGGCCCACAGCACTGGGGGCTGTGGCGGGTGGGGGGACACAGGGGATCCCCAGGAGCCCACACGGGGGGGGGGCCGGGGGGCCCAGGGGGCCGTCGGAGACACGTGTCATCCCCCCCAGCCAGCCCATCCCCGTCCCCACAGGGCTCTGTCCCCCCCAGTCACAGCTACACGCTGCTTCAAAAAGTCTCTGTATTGGCGAGTGCCAAGCGCGCCGGCACGGTACAAAAGCCCCTGGGGGCGGCGGGAGGCAGGACCCCCATGGCCCGCTGAGCCAGGGGACACACACAGGCCCCCCCTGTGCCCCCCAGTGAGGAGGGCACAGATTCCTGAGATGAGCGGTGGCTTCGTGAGCCGCCTTGGGGAGAGTCCCCATGTCCGTCCCTCAGTGCCATGGCCCCCCACGGCCTGGAGGGGCCGAGCTGGGACCCCCAGGGCCGACCCCAAGCTCCTTCCAGTGGCCCCAGGGAAGGTGGGGGGGAGCAAGGGGAGTGCAGCCCCTTGCAATAAATAAATAAATAGGTCTGGGGGGGTGTGAGGCCCCTGGCTAGAGGTGGCTCTCCTCCTCCTCCAGCGCCCGGTTCAGTCCCGGGATGAACTTGAGCAGCCGCCGGCGGAAGCTGCTGTGCCGGCCCTTGCGGGGGGCAGCCGCCCCCTCCTCGGGGTCCCCAGCCTGGGCCCACAGCCGCCCCGCAGCCCCTGGCCCCCCGCTGCACTTGAGGCTGGCGCTGCGGGCCAGGGCCGGCCGGGGTCGTGGCGGCGGGGGCGTGGGACCCCCTCTGTCCCCATCCTTGTCCTTGTCCCTGTCCTTGTCCCCATCCAGCGAGTCGGCGGAGGCGAAGAGGCAGGTCTGGTAGAGGGAGTCATCGCTGCTGCAGGCGCTGGCACGGGGGGAGCCGCCAGGCAGCCCCCCCTCACCCTGCAGGCACCAGCGGATCGACTCCAGCGTGTCATAGATACTGGGGTCCTTGGCCACCACACCTGACAGGGGACACGGGGACGGGGGGATGTCAGGGGGGGCCAGGTGGTGCCCCACAGCTCCCCCTGGGCCCCCACTCACCCCGCCCAGCCGCTGCTCCTGCACCAGCCCCCCCTCACCTTTAGGTACTGCAGCCGGGCCTCCAGCTCAGCCCTCCGGATGGATGTCCCGTAGAGCGTGTCGAGCCTGGGGGGCAGCAGCCGTCAGTGTGGGGGGCTGGGGCCACCCTGGACACCCCCCCGCCATGCCCCCCCCAGCTCACCGGAGCACATTGCCCGAGCTCTTGATGATTTCCACGATCTCGCGGTGCCGGATGCCCTCCACATTCAGCCCGTTCACCCCTGTGATCGTGTCCCCTGGAGCCGGGGAAGAACGGGCTCAGGGATGCCAGTCCCCACTGTCGGGGTCCCCCCAGCCCCCCTGGGGATGCGCTCACCGGCCTTGAGTCCCGCCGCCTCGGCCGGGCTCCCGCCGTGCACCCGGCACACGAAGGTGAACATCTCCACGCTGTTCCTCTCCTGGTGGTGCAGCCCGTAGGTCTGAAACAGGGGGGTGCCGGTGAGGGGCACGGGGACTCCCCGACACCCAGGGTCTCCCCCCAGGCAGCAGCCATGGTGTGACAATTGCAGCATTTAATTGCTGCCGGCCGATGTGGGGCAGCATCCCGGCCCCGGGGGGGGGTCTTGCCCTGGTTGGCGTCACCCTAAGCAGGGCCCCCCCGGCCGCCCCCACTGTCACGGCTGCTGGAGGCTTCGGTAACCAGGCAGCTCCGTCACCGCTAAAAATAAACCCTGGCTCAGAGACAATTTAAAAATACCCTTGATGCAAAGCAAGGTGCGGGCTGGAAGGGTGGGGAGCATGGTGTGGCACGGCACGGCACAGCTCGGCACGGAACCCACCTGGATCTCGAAGCCGAAGGTCTCTTCTGCCTTCTTCTCCAGCGTCACCACCCTCCTGGGGGACATGGGGATCAGGGACGAGGCAGAGCCCCCTGGCACCCCCCAACCCTGAGACCTCGGGCACTTCTCTAACGGAACGCTGCTGTGGGGGTTGGGTTTTCTCTGTGCTGGGCAGGGTCGAGACCCCAGGGACAGGACCCCCCCTCCCCCAGAATGGCCTTGGCCAGAGCCCTGCAGCCTGTCCTGGGGGTGCCAGGCAGGGTGCCCATGGGATCCAGGGGTGTCAGGGCCCCCCCCAGTGCTATCACCCCATCATTGCTCTCACCCGCCCCCGGTTCCCCAATAAAATCACCCCCATTTCCAGCCTCTGCAGGGTGTCCAGAGTGGAGCAGTGCCCAGGGGGCTGCACCCTGACTTGCTGGGACCCCAACCCCAACCCCAACCCCAGCCCCATTCCTGCATGTGTCCCCCCCCATGAGCAGGGCCCAGTCTCTTGTCCCTACCTGTGCTCCTCCGGAGACTGGCTTGGGGATGCCCACCTGAACCTCGCGCCCTGTGGCAGAGGGAGAGCCATCAGCAGGTGACACCGTCAGTGGGGGACATCCCCCTGCCACCCCCTCCAGGGACAGCCGAAATGGCCTGTCCTATCAGGATGCCACCAAACCCCAGGGGAGCACCATGCCAAGCCGGCACTGAACCAGCACCCGGGTGCACCCACCGCCCTGTGGCCCCCCCCAGCTGGCCGGGCTAAGGAGGCTTTTATCGGTGCTCAAACCACCCTCACATCTGCTCCGTGCTCGCCCCACGCTTTGACGTCAGCCTGTGCCGCACCCCACCCCATGCCACGCTCCGGGGGGGCCCTGGGCACAGAGGGGCCCTGTTGTGGTCACAAAGTCGGGTATTTTCATGCAAAATCCCCCCCCGCCCCAGCCCAGACAATGTTCCTGTTGTGGAGGGTGTGGAGGCGTGGGCGGGCGGAGAGACTGGCTGGGCACTGCAGGACCCTCGCCGCGGGGCAGGAGGTGACAGGGCTGTCCCCAAATGCCCCTCCGTGGCTGCTGGGCTCCCGCAGCCGTGGTGCAGTCGGCGTCACCTGTGAGCCGTGCCTTGGCAGTGGCATGTGGCCCATCTTGGTGGCGGCCAGGTGCTGCTGGCTCCCTCTGCTCTGTGCCACGCAGGTGTCACCAGCCCTGCAGGTGTCCCAGCCCTGTGGCTGCCCGTTTCGAACACATCCACAGGAGTTTAAGTGCAAAACCACCAGAATTGGGTGTGTTCACCATAGGGAAAGTTGCCGCCCGTCACGTCGGGCCCCCACGTCACCCCAGTGACGGGGGGGGTGACGCGAGATGCCCCAGCCCACTCGGGGATATCTCTGGCGGTGGCCTCGGCCGGTGAGCGGGAGCCAGGCCGCCACACGTGACCCAGCCTGCGCCAGCATGGCCACGAAAGCCACTTCTGCTCCGGATGTCAGCTCTGCTCTTGCTTCCCCCCGACACTCAGGAAGCGCCGCGGGGCCGGGGGGGGAGCGTCAGGGCGGTGACAACCCTAACGCTGCTGGAGAGGGGCTTTCCCAGGGGTGTGGTGGCAGACCGTCCTGCATCCCACCAAACCAGACACCGGGGTGCCTTGTGTCCTGTCCCCCTGCCCTCCCTGTGGGGCAGAGCCTGGGGGGACTGTGGGGACATGCCTGTTCACATACACTGGGGTGGGGCCTGTCCCTGCACCCCAAAGGCTGCAGAGGGGGGGGGGGGCCGGGGGGGGGGCTGGGGCAGGAGAGGCCCCCCCGGGGGGCGACACGGGGACACCGGGACAGGACGAGAGCCCCGGAAAAGACACCGGAGCAGCCCTGCAGGGTGCAGGCACCAGCGGCAGCGCGGGACGGGGCCACCCCGCACCCCCGGTTTCCCCACCCCCAGCCCATTGCCGGTCGCGGCGCTGCGTCCCCCCACCGGCCCCCGGTGCACAAAGCGGGGGCACCCTGGGGGCTCCTCCGCCCTCCCCGCGCCCGGGGCTGCCGACAGCCCTACCTTGCGCACCCGAGGCAGGGTGCCGCCGGCGGCCGCCAGCGCCCGGTAGACGTCGGCGGGGCCGGGGCGCTCCGGGGCCGCCGCCTCCTCCTTCGGCCGTAGCCGCCGCAGCCGCCGCAGGGTCATGGCCGGGCCACGCCGCGCGCCGCGCCGCTATATCAGCCCGAGGGGGGCGGGGCCAGATCAGGACACGCCCCTCTCAGGAAAACACGCCCCTTTCTGCGCATGACCACGCCCGTTTCTGCGCGTAACCACGCCCCTTTCTGCGCATGACCACGCCCCTTGTGCTCGAAACCGCGCCCCCGGGGCGCAAGCCCCGCCCCGGGCGGAGCCCAGGTCCCTGCGCGGGGGCCCCGGGGAGGGGGCGGGGGGGACTGGGGGGGTCCCCGGCCCTTCCAGGCGGGCTTCCCCGGTGCAGAAGCGGTGCCGGGCCCTGCCGGAGCCCCCAGCCCTCTCACCCCCCGGATTTAATTCAAGGCAGAAGCCGGAGGCCCCCGCTAAGCTTCCAAGCGTGGGCGGCCGGGAGGGTTGCAAGCGTTCCCGCAGCAGCGGTGCCCGTGCTGAGGACGGGGGCATGGGGGGCAGGAACAATTCCCGGAGGCAGAGGGGGTGTCCGCTGCAGCCACGTCGCACGGCTCCAGGCAGCCCCTTGCTGCGCTGCACCCGGAGGTAGCAGGAATTTTCCAGCTGGGATTGAGAGGTTTGCTCAGATGTTTATTTAAAATTTGGCCAAAACAAAAAAAACAAAACAAAAAAAACCGTTTGTAACAATCCCGCTGGTGTCACACCCAGGCCGCCCGCCCCCCGGCTGCCCAGGGGTTACCAGGAGGCAAACTGAGCTGCTCTGGCTTGGAAGTGCTTGGGAAAGGACATGAACGAGCCCACCACCCATCCCGGGGCACCAAACCACAACCCTTGAGCAGGGAACAGAGAACGCCCCATGCTGTTCCCAAAACCTGGCAGCCCAGGTAATGACTTGGCTCCCGGGGCCGAAGCTCTCGCAGCCACGTTTTCCCGTCACGTTTCCTAAACAAGGAGTAAAAAACAGTTTTTGCTTTAGGAAAGTGGTGCACTCGCACATCAGCTGCTGCCGGGATTCCCAGGACAAGGTGAGTTGCTTGGGGCCATGGCAGGAGCTGCAAAGCTGGAAACCCCGGAGGGGTGAGTGCAGATGGCAGCCCCCCCCACCCCCCCCCTTAGTCTGAGCCCAAGGGGGACCCCAGGCCCTGGCAGATTTTCCCCGTGATTCGTTCACAACATGCTCACGCAGGGGAGGCTCTAATTAGGGAGAATGAGCGGGGGCAGTTTGTGCAGCACCCGTTGCTCCCCGAGCAAACAGGGCTGCGCAGCGATGCTGGGCACTTGGGGCTAAAGCGTCTCCTCCTTTGAAGGGGGGGGCGGGTGGGTGCGTGCGGAGGCCCAGGGAGTGCTTGGGGGAGCTGCCCGCCACACCCCTGCCTGCTTCCAAATCCTGTCGCACACCCCCCCAACCCAGGGGGAGCCCCGATTTCAGCTGTTCCCCCCTGCATGGGTTGGAAACCTCACCTCCGCTCCTATCAAGGCACCTCCCGAGCACGCAGTGGAAGCTGCATCTCCACTGATCAGGGGAACGTTCAACACAAAGATTTGCTGAGCAGGGCTCCCGGGGAAGATTATCGTAGCTGTGAGTGAACAAGCCCCCCCCCCCAAACGCTTCCCTGGGGGCTGTGAGCTCTGCCAGGCCTCGCCGCTCGGTTCCCACCCCTCTTGGCCATGGCGAAGCCTTCGCAGCAAACGGCGAGACTCCCAACGCCTCACGTGAATAAAACAAACTTTTAATAATGTACAGCAGAAATCGACAGCCTTGGTTTATATTAAACAAAAGATTTCCTATATTACATTGTATTTACATTTGCATACTGAAGAGGTAAAGTGTCTAAGTGGCTATTTTACAGTCCGTTTCTAATAAAATATACAAAACCAAACAAATAAAAGGGGCAGAGAAGTACCAAGAGATCTGTTCTTAAGCCAGCGTACCGATTAACCCTGCGCCACAGATGAGAAGCACAAGCTCCGTACCTCTGCCTCTCCTCAGCACCATTTGCCCTCGAGTATCCGACGTCTCCCCTCCTCGTTTGAGCTGCGGCAGCGGTGGCCTCCTCTCCCCAACCGGCTGGAGCATTGCAATTTTTTTTTTTTTATTCTTTTCCCCACAGCTGCTGCAGCCACCTCCGAGCCGGGAAGGTTTCAGAGCCGGGCAGCAATTCCTATGTTTGCTACCAGCCAGCTAGGGAAGCCCTGCGCCTCCCGGACACGTGTTTGCATGAAAAGTGCTGTAAGAAATGCTACATAGTCAGCGTTCCCACCTCGGATCCTCCTCGGTTTTGACCATCTCGCGATGGCATTTCTCTACAAACAAGGCTTCTTCTGCAATCCTGCTCATAGGGGATAACCTGTCCTCCTGCCCTCACCCTTCCTAACCTTATCCAGTCTGAAACCGCTCCGCTGTCTGCTGTTTGGTTTAGTGCTGAGGCAGATGCATGTGTGGCTACAGTTGGAGGAGCGGGCGAGTGAGTCAGTGCAATCGGAGCTGATTTTAGTGTCCTCGAGAAGCAGCCTGCACAGTTATCAGGGACGGGAGGCTCGTACTTGGAACCGAGAGCTGGCAGTGCTCAGGGAGGAGCGCGGGGCGGACGTACCTACCGGCGTGATGGGCAGTTCATTTCACAGTCGCTACGACTTCCTCGCCAGCCCGCCGGGATGGGCCATCGCCAGGGTCCTGTTACAGCAGCTCAAGAGTCCTTAGGGTACCTGCGCAGCGCCCACCGCCTCGGTTTCTAAATACTGAAGGGTTTGGTTAAAGGGAACGTACGGTACTGGAGACAGACAGTAACCTCTGGCTGAGGTCGCAGTCAGAGTGCACGGGCGAGGGAAGCTGTACATTCACACCGCTCCAGGAACCAGGCCGGAGTCTGCCGGCCCTCCCCGCGACAGCTCGGCACCACCCGACCGCTCAACGCCACGGGAGGATGCAAAACGGCTCCCAAAACGATGCAAAAACCCCACACTCCTCACTACACCAAGTCACAGACAAGAGAGGGGGTCGGGGGGCAGACGGACACACGGACAGATACACAGACAGCAAGAACAGTGTGTTTTTTTTTTTTTTAAAAAAAAAAAGTTAACCCCGGTGGCCGGAGCAGAGATGAAACCTCACCTTACAGAGCAGGCGCAAGGTTTGAGTAGAAACAGTTCCAGTGTAAATCAAGCTGTGTGCATTTGGGGTTGGGTTTTTTTTTTTTTTTGCAGTGATTTCTTTACAAACAAACAGGTCAAGAGGTAATAATTAGAGATTGTTTTTCTTCTCTTATAAAGAACTAACAATATTAAAAAAAGTTAAAATCCAGACCCTCCCATAAAATAATAATAATAATAATAATATAATTAAAAAAATAAGAATCAAAACCACTCCAGTTAAAAGTTATGGCTTCAGAGTTATAGACCGGAGATACTGACCTAACCACCAAGGAACCGGCGCTTCCCAGACAGCCGCGCCGGTCTCACACTCAGCCCTCAGCTATTCATTCCCATTTTTGCTAGGCCCAGCAGTAGACAACAGTCAGCCCGACTCCACTTCGCCTGATTCGGCATTTAACCCAAAGCAAAGTCATGGAGTCCCCCCCCCAATTAGACACAGCCACTTCCGGATTAGGAGATATTTATATATGTATATTAAAAAGATGGACATCGATTATCCAAACCCACGCCCCCGCTGTCAGATCTTGCCAAGCGCCTCCCGGGAGGTGCAGAGCACAACCCAGGCCGCTGGCCCCCTGCGGCTCAGCCCCCACGCTGCCGAGGGTGCCGGGAATCGCGTTCCTACGAGAACGGGCTCCTGCATCGCCTCCACGGCCCGGGCCCCTTCCAGCTGGGTGCAGTGCCTGCTCTCTCTCTGACATGCATCTCAGCTCCGTGGCATCTCTTCCCACCCCCTCCCCCCCATCTCTCTTTTCCACCCTACCAAGAATTACAAACCCCAGGGGCTCAAGACAAAAAAAAGCCTGGATTCCAGGAGTGAAGTCAGTTCCTCATCTGTTTTGTCTTAAAAAAAAAAAAAAAAAAAAAAAAGAAGGAGGGGGTGGCAGTGAGGCAACCTGATGGGAACTTCCTGCAGCCGGTGTAGGGACAGCAAGGCCACAGCACCCATCGGAGAGCTAAGGGTCTGGTTTTAAGCAGCCTGTCCAAGCTAGACAATGCTCACTACTCAACAAGGAGAGCACCAGCGCGCACAGCTCAAAAAAAGGACACTCAGGATTTGCACATGCACAGAAAGCACGAACAGAGATGAGCCACCCTACGGGCAGACACCGCACGGCCACGGAAGGAGATGAACAGGCACAGGGGACACGCGCGCCTCGCGCATGCATACACCATTGCGCACACTGACAGCAGGTCAGATTGCTGTTTTTGACTTACGATTCTTCAAGCTTAAGAAAAAGGAGGGAGATGGTTTCGTGAAGCTGATAAACTGTTCAGGCTCAGCCTCTTGGAAGGGAGCACCATTTAGTTTTGCAAATGCTTTTTCTGCATTAACATGCCAGTCCCTGGAGAAATCCTCAGAGTATGGCAAGAAAACCTTCCCTTTCCCTTCCCACTCCCAGCACCCCGGCCTCAAGCACTGCCAATGGGTGCTCCGCACGCACTGAACTTTACAGGGATTTCCATTAAAGAAACAAGAGTTACGATCATGGCTGAGATCCCTCAGGTTAAGTCACTCTCAAGTCTTCATGCTGTCAGGAGGTGATCAAAAAAAGGTTTCTGATTGTTTCATACCCAAGCAGGGAAGAGAGCGATTCAACAGGCTCTATCACCCCACCTAGCAGCCTGCAGGTCATGCTGCCTGGTTGGTAGCAGTAGATTGGGCAGAAACACGAGGTAGGCCTCCATCACACGTCTACTCTAGCATGGCAGCTTTTGTGCAGTTTCCTCCTGCAGGGGCTCAGAGCCTAGATTTTCACATCTTCCTGGACACTGAGCTGTGAGAGGGTTTTCTTAATGCGGAGGGCAGTGAGTCGAGCCGCTCCGTTGGCGTACCAGCACTCTCGCATCATCTTACCCATCACCCGTAGTGCCTAGGCAAGAAACAACGGCAGATGTCAGTGCTCTCCTCTTCCCTGACCCCAAATTGGTCTCTGCCAGGCTGCTGCCGCCTGGTTGAACCCTGACATGGACCCCCACACCTCCTAAAATTGGAGCTCCAGTTACAGTACTTGCTCTTTACTCACCTGATTGAGGGGGAAGGGGATGCAAAGATGAAAGCAGACCTTACCTCGTAGCTTTGCCACCAGTTCGGGATATTAGGCCGTAATTTCTGATCACATACGACCTTCCGCATCTCCTCAATGGAAGGATCGGAGGGTACCAGGTCATAGTACGGAAGCTGATACTCTTCGTGGATACCTGGAAAGGCAGAGAAGGGGAAATGCAATCCCTGGGAGAAGGGATCATCAGCACAGCGCTCGCTGAAGGCAGACTGATACTGGTTTGGACTACATGACTCATTGTCGAGATGCGTCAACACTTTGCACTTATTTAGAACAGAAATGAAGAATCTGGGATTTGAGTTTACAAGAAAAATTCAGGGAAATAAAATGCAGCTGCCCAAACTGGAACAGTCAGCCTGCCATGATCAACACCTCCCAGCACAGAGGCACGGTCATCGAATGTTGACTGAGCCGGAGGCAGCAGGGCTGTCACACGCGTGTCAGTGCTGCGCCCCTGCCTGCAGCTGGATGGGCCAAGGCACTTGCTTATACCTATCTGGGGGAAGAAGGTCACCCACCAAATTGGCACACCCACTTCCTTAAAATCGATCCAAAGGAACATCAAACACCAGGCAGAGCATTAACCCCCGCTTCCCCACACGGGCCAGTCTTAACAGCAGTCACAGGTCACTTGTTACCCCACTCAGTAGCAACGTACACGGACGTATCTTCCCAACCCCCTGTTCCCCTCAAACCACAAACACCTGATCAACAGAAACCCCCCAGGCTGGGAAACCCAGGAGCAAGCCAGGCCAATGGCACGGGTACACGAAGGGTATTACCTCCCGCGTTGCACCTTCGAGCGATCTCCCAGTAGACCAAGCCCAAGGCATAGATATCAGCACATTTAAATGAATCAAAATGCTTCATGTTAATGGTTTCATCCAAGACTTCAGGGGCCATGTATCTGCAGAACAGAAAAGGAACAGCGTGTTAATTTTGAGAGGGGATTCTCCGGAAGACAGTAGGTGGCAAGTTTTCCCACACAGCACTTTTCAGCAGACAAAACTCTGCTCAGCCTTAATCAGAACAGAACTGGGCCCCATGGTCTAATAGAGTGAACACAATAACTCAAAAAGAATAGGAAGTTGATAAAGAGGTAAAAACATCCAAAAGCACATCAGGCTCCAGACAGCAGGCCCCGAGAGGCTCTGGAGAACACCAAGTTTGTTGTCAAGTATTCTATGAGCTCCCTGGTGCTCAGTTCACGTAGCTGGCCTACGCCTCTCAGCTTGAGAGCACCTGGAGATGAAGGTACCGACGTCCCTTCAGTGTCAGCCTAGGCACAGTGCTGACACTCTGCGAGAGGCTTGGAAAGGCTTAAGGCAGAGAATTTCACCAGTGCTCAACCAGGAGCTCAGGCATTTGCTAGTCACACTCCGACACCTTCAAACGCCAGCCAAGAACACCGTTCTCCTACCGTTTGGTCCCAACCCTTTGATTGGGTGCAATATCAATCGTATCCGTAACTGAATCATGCCGGACGGCCAGACCAAGGTCAGCGATGGCGCACGTGCCATTCTTCTTCACCAAGATGTTCTTGGATTTCAAGTCTCTGTGAGCAATCCCGGGCTTTCCTAACAGAGCAAAATAGAAAGAAGCAGGGGTCAAGGTCTGGTGGAATCTGTTAGTCAAACTGGTGCAGAGGCAGTACCGGATTTCAGGGCGTTAGTTAAACTCTAAGTGTTGCGACACATTTTCCTGTTTGGATACACTTCAGCGCTGAAGAACAGAGCAGCGCTGACAGCCTATGGTACGTAAAGGCTCCACTTACACTTCCGAGGCACTGCTGATGCAGTAGCATCCAAAGGCCTCAAGAGGGACATAAACTCCATCATCCCAGGCATCAGACACGGTGTGAATGTAAGCAGTTTATAACTCTGCTGCTGCCTGCGCTAACATCCCACCCAAGCAGCACCAATTTTAGGACGGGGATGTGAAATGCTGATATAAGTCGCAGGAGCTGGCGCAGGGCTAACCCACTTCGCAGCCAGCCAAAGCAACTGGTCTATTTCTGGTCAACACTGACCACATGAATCTGGGCTGACTCAGCCAGCGTCTTCTGTGCCACACTCCAGTCCCCCTCATCAGTGCTGCTTTATTCTCCCCTTGAGAACTCCCAGCACCTTTTCAAACTTTGCTCTTACCCTGAGTACCCACAATCTCCATGTGCAGATGGGCCAGGCCGCTAGCAGCGGACAGGGCGAGCTTGATCATCCCCTCGATAGTCACCGTGTATCGATTAAGATAGTCAAAGAGAGATCCGTGTTCATGGTAATCAGAGACGAGCCACAGCTGAGTCCACGTTCCATTATCTGCAGCAGCAGGAAAGAGACTGTGCTCAGACAGACACAACGCAGAGAGAGCACACAAGCAGCGAGCATTTCACACCCTATCTAGCACAGAGGAGAGTTCCTGGGTAAGGGTGCAGCTCAACAGCCAGCCTGGGGGCAAGCAAGGCAAAGAACTTTAAGGCAAAACTCGACTTTGTAAGGTACAGCTAACGCACCATTGCGCCTCTCAGCAGCAGCAGTAATTTTACCATCTTTTGGCAAGAAACATTCCAATATGCAGCTATCTGGAAAGCACGCGGACAGCCTTTAACCATTTAACTGTAAACCCAAGTGAAGAAACGCAACTCCCAAGAGCAGACTGTACACTGGTGAAGTCTCTGCTCCCAGGACTGAGGCCCTTTTTACCTTTGTTATCTGCAGCAATAAATCCCAGGATGTTCTCATGTCGCAACATAACGGTTTGATATATTTCTGCTTCCCTAAACCAGGAACGCTCCTCACGAGACGAGAAGATCTTTACGGCTACATCGCCTCCGCGCCACCTGCCACGCCACACTTCCCCAAAGCGGCCTTTACCGATGATCTCCTGAAGGACAATTGTCCGAGCCACAGTCCGTTGGACAAAAAGCGGCAGACCTACGGACAAGGAATTGGAGGAATGAACGGCCTGTTGCGGCAGAAGAAAATCCTGAAACCTCAGAGTCTGAAGTAGAGCATCAAACCACCTAGAAGGCTCTACATTTGTTAACAACCAGCAGCCTAAGCAAGACCCGAACCAGCAAGTGGTGGTAGCTCCTGGGTAGGACGTGCCATTTGGCTGCTTGGGCAGCATCTGCAATCACTTTGAAGTAGCTTGCAAACCACCAGTGATGAGGCACAGAGCTCTACGGCAGAGCAAAGTCGCTTTAGCCTGAATATGCAAGGAGTGGAACTCGTTGAAGACAGACTCCACTAAAAAGCAGGAAACCCCCCAAGCTTCTCTTAAGAAAGGAGCCCTGACATAGCTGCCACCTCTGACATAAGCTACGGAGCTCACAGAAGAGATCCCAAACCTTTTATGTAGAGCAGATGTGGTGCTAAGGGTTTATTCCCCAGTCAAATATCAGGTTGCTCTATTCTATGCCTCTGTGGATCATCCTACAGTTTCCATCTGCTGCAAAACTAATATTTTTTTTTTTTTTTTAAAAACTAACTGCTTTCATAGTTCAAAGTCACGAATAAAACGATGACTTCCCTATCTATCCTGGGGATGATTTAAGTGCTACAGAAGTGACTGCTGTAAATCGTCCACTTTGGAAGCCCCAAGGATTCTTTGAGATGAAATGGGCTGTGCAAATGCAGTATTTGCACACTGTAAAATTTTCAGCTGCTAGGATCTTCCCCATTTTCCTGCCAGCTTTGACGCAGGTGACATCCTGCATCCTCCTCTGAAAGCCAACTACCCACAGGTTTGCACAGTTAATGTCTGTTTCCAACCCAAATCCAGTTCCAGGGCTAAATTTGAAACAGATGTAGCTGTTTGAGTTATCTTCTTGCAGAAAAGGAGGAAAGCTACACACATTTATTTTTACACACCAGCAGTTAAGGAGGAGGTGAGCTATTGGTTTTACCTAGACCAAGCACTGAGCACTGACACGGGGCCGCAGCATCTACTGCGTGACTGAACTTAAAACACGCCCTCCGCGTTACTCATGACAAGGCAACCTGAGCAGGCTGACAGTGCAACGGCCTCGTGGCCGTGCAAAGCTGTGGCAACCAGGAGCTCGGAACAGGCTACTCCATTACAAGTCCTCATTCGTCATTTCCAGTCATATCTTCATACCTGAGCCAGAGCCAGAGGTGGAGAGATCGTAGACTAGATCTTGCAAGGTCTTATCCTTCGAGAGGCACATTTCACAAGAGGGGTCTTCCATGTCCAGCCGCTGACGGTTGTGATAGACTCGTTGGTGGTGATGAAAAACAAAGACTACTATGATCATGACGACAAACACAAGGAAGACAGGTCCAGCAATCACCGCCACTAGCTCCACAGGACCCCAGCTCGACGGGGGTTCGTTGTCTTTCAGGTGTCCTTGAGAGGAAAGGGAAGAGAAAGAACCAACACTTTTAGAAAATCATCACTCCTTCCCAAGCGTTCTTTGAGGACTTCCTTCTTGTGTTTTAATTATCCTCTCAGAGCCTGGACAATTTTAGCTTGCCGTTCCAGGATGGTAGGGGACACATCAAATAACAGCGTTAACACAGGACCAATCAAGTCATCAGGCGTGGAAACTACAGCTAAAACCCCAAAAAGATGACAGTGCTTCAGTTGTGGGACCGGGGATTATGGGGACTTGCTATTTAAAAGAGGAGGGGAGCCTGTTCTGGGGTAAATTCGCTAGAACAGCCTGCATTTTACTTTCCAGAGAAAAACCATCCGGTCAGCAAGGGCTCATTTCTCCTTCTTTCCCCTTCTCCCTGTAACAACCAGTGAAGACTCGTACCTGAAGACAACAATGTCTCTCTTTGAGAACAGGTAAGTCTTCCCCACTGCACCTGGGGAAAATGGGTACTGCAGTCTTCATACAACCCACTAAATAACCGCCCAAAATGGCGAGTAACGAGGTATGAGGAAGTACCACATGCCCTCTCTGTCCCAGGAATCAGAAAGCAGCAGACGTTTCCCACACCCCCTCTCAAAGGCAGGGCTGCTTCCTCTTTGTGTATTCAGGATCCAGGCACCCCTGCACCCCACGTGCTTTACTCTGAAGCTGCCGCCACGTCTCCACACTCCTGGAAAGGGATCCAAGCTGTGCCCAGGGAACATGCACTGTCCTCAGGCCGCTGCGGGCACAGAGCGTCACGCAGCAGAAACTCATATTTAACTGTAGCTGCTGCTGCTTTCAGAAGTCTGCGAGGATACGAGCAGCGGGGCTGATAAGGTGGGAGGAGTCTCATAATAGGGAGCTACCGAGCGCAGTAAAACTGCATAAAACCCCCCAAACTTTGGAAGCTTCTCCTACCCTGAAGTACAACCTCATCATCTGGTAACATTTTGTCGGCCACAGGGGAGTTCAAGCAACTTCACATTTTAATTTGGAGTAGTTTGTTATTATTTCCCCTTTACAGATCAAGGAAATAAACCCAGTGCCCAAGTTCACACAGCAACCTGAGGGAAGAAGTGAGAACAGGGCCGAGAACTCCTCATTCCTAATCCCAAACAGACAGCTTCTCTCCTCCCCACTTCAAACAGACGACTTATTTTGCTCTCTACTCACCACTGGGAACCATTAAATCAATTTTGTTGCAAAAATCAGAGTAGCAGCAGTGAGTATTACGCAGGTCTTCGGAACTCAGACAATAGAAGGGTTTCCCAGCAGGAATCAGTTTCGCTTCGGGAATGCAGGTCCGAACGTGATGTTTAACGCCATCCAGGTTGAAGACCGAGACCATGCACGCGCCATCCGTTTCACATGTGGAGTTTGCTTGTTTGCAGTCGGAGCACAAACATGTCAAAGCTGCAGAAATCAAACCAAGACCACCTCCTTAAAACCCACCAGAGGCCAAGTGCTCAGACAAGAGGACGATTTCTTCTTTAAATTTCCCATTTCAGAGGGAAGGGGCCATTCTCAGGCTCAGGAATTAGACTTTAGGAACAGAACAAGGCATACTCAGTATTTCAGGCCTGCAAGAACCCAACGGAAGCACAAAACACAATGTGGAAGCAGAGGAGCCTTTCCAAACAACGATGCCCAGCCAGACCCTTTTCCTGCCCCTGCTGCAATCGCTAACGGAGATGACCCAAGTCATCCCTGCAAACTAGGCTAGATTGTACTGAGATCCACTCCCAACCCGACCCAGGGTCAAGAACTCAAATTGAAAACCACAATTACTCAAACTGACAGACTCTATTTCACCTGAACCTTACTGTCCAGGCTTCCTCAGCCATGCCAAAGGCGAGCGGCACATTCCGGGTTAGCGAGGCACGACCACCCCAGCTCGTGGGAGACAACAAGCAGTTGGCAGATGCCAAAACAAAACCAATTCAAACCGACTACACAAGCCGAGCGTGCTACACCTGCTAGATCAGTCACTTATTTAGTAACTGCTTTCCTGATCCGAGACGCTACCTTGGGTCAAATACATTCCTGGCTTTTTGCCTGCTCGCTGTGAAGATTATTTGGGTAAAGAGCAAAGGAGAAACTCCGAGGCAGATTCCCACATTTTTCCACCTCCCAGCTGTCATTGTGCTTTTCTCAAGCTGCCTGCAAAGCTGTAAGCAAATCCCCAGGCATCTCCATCCTTGGGAACAAAGAGCGAATACAATAATGTCAAGAAGAAGGGTGGGGCTTGTTTAGCAGCACGCACTATCTTCTTCAGCTTTCATCAGATCTTTCAGCCTCCCCGGAGGGATTCAGAAACATGTACTTACGCGCTGCTGAAATGGTCTTTCAGGTAGAGGGAGTTTGAAGAAGCGTTTTAAAAGATGCAAGAGCCACAGTTAACTCTCCTCAGCCTGACAGCTAAATCCTCTAGGTCTGATCATACCCCCTCCGTCTAACGACACATGCGCCAAAGTCACCGTCACCACTCGTGCCTGTGTGTCAGCCACCTTTCCGCGGGGCAGGGGAGATGCCAAGCCCTCGGTTGTACCATCTCTGGCCAACCAGACTTAAGGAGCATTGGCATTCCCTTGAATATTGATGGCACTGGAAGAGCCTCTTGCTCCCAGCCAGCACCCGCTCGGAGGCGCAAAGGGGTTACGCTGCTGGGGGCGTGTTACCTCGAGCTTAACAAAAACCAAGCAGGTCCTGATCAACTTCAGGGTTCGTTTAGGAGGAAGACACCCATTATCCCCTATCGCCAGTGGCCTAGGTAAATCAGTCAGGCTAATTGCATTACTATTCACTTAATTCTCTCTGGACACTCTGCTCCTCATTTCCTAGCTGTTGTTGTGAGCTGCTTAATAGCTCCGAGGTGGGCTGCAGTATTTCAGAGAGGCTAAATGCAGATGCTGGTGAGTTTTGAACCAACAGATTCACAACTGCAGAAGCAGTAAAAAGCCAGTAAAACCCAGAAGAGCTGCGAGACATCTTTCAAAAGCATCATGAGCAAATGTAGCTTATTCCTGTGTGCTTAGCACAGGCCAAGGAAAAGGGGCATAGAATGGAAAATGGACAGGGAAGACCCCGAGACTGAACGGTATCGAGGAGGGTTCAGAGCACCGCACCCATGGATTGCGCAGCTTTTAAGGGGAAACTTTAGATCAAAAGGGAAAATACCCACTAACGATCAACTTGACAAACAGCTGTTCTCCAGCGGTCAGCAGAGCACAGAAAAGACAATTATTCTGAAAAATATGCCCACTTTGGGGGACAAAGGCTGGTGATAATGGAGTTTTTATGAAGCCATGAGGAAGGAAAGAGCAGCCAGGGCAGATTCCTACCTTCAAGTATACTTAAAAGGAAATGGTGTTTTAAAGCATCTCCTTTTATTACTCTATCAAAAACTCAAGGTATGAATTAAAAACATTTAAACCACACACATTTCACCATGTAGGTTCTTTTCAACTTGATTTAGATACAGCAAAGCTGCACTTGGATCCTGTTAAGACTCATCTCTAAGGTCTCAAGGCCAAGATTTAGGCTCTGGCAGTTTTGCTTCCAGAAGCTCTGAAGTAAATAAAACACTTCAATGTGTTAATAAAACTGGTTTTGTAAACTTCTGACTGAAGTATCTGGCCTGAAACTAAGCACCCTTTTGAGAAGGAAAGCAGAGGAGCTGGTTGTATTGGGCTCAGTTTCATTTGTAGAGTTAAAAAAAAGAAAAATAAAAAAAAAAGAAATCTGTTTACCTGCAGGGTATGATACCAGAGCCCCGGTGTTCAGGGACAGGGTACGAAGATCCGTACCTGTTCTGTGCAGAAAGCAGAAGTTTCCTGCTAAGGACGGGGATGCCCCACTCCCCATGGCCTCGATTCACCTCGTGGTGGTGTCAGCTGATGTTCCCCCTTGGAGACAATTGCTCTTTTTAAAGAGCAATTCTTAGAGTTAGCACCCCAAAACCCCCTATGGTAACGAGGGCAGCGTGAACAAAGAAAACTAAGCCTTCTGCACACGGATGTACTTCTGCTACACCTTTCATGAGAGACCCTCGAGGGGCTTTCTAGGTATTCCAGCCCATAACCTCCAGGGGCTGCAGGTAGGCTCTCAAATTTTTGGAAAGGTGGTCAGATCCCTGGGTAGAAGCTGAAGTCCAGCGCCAGCCTCCCTCATGCAGCCAGGAGTTGACTCTCCCTTTACTTTTATTATGAAAAAGCTCAGGATATACACCTACCACCGCTACAGCCATATCCTCCCTAAGCATCACCTACTGCCGGCTACCAGCGCTGCAGCAGGAAGGGCCCCGCTCCCGCAGGCACCGGCCGTGCCAGGGAGGAAAGGCCTGTCTGCACCGGAGCTCGCCGGGAACCGGGAAGCTTCTGGCAGAGAGGAGAATTACAGGGCAGCCCGTGCGGGTCCAGCAATTCAAGTTTGATTAACTAGAAGCGAAAATTCTTCTCATATCAGTAACATCAGAAGTCCAGAAAAAGCAACCGTTCTTTCCCCTTGGGTGGGGGTCAGAAAACAGACAGGTACACAGAGCTCCCCGCCGGGCATCTCTTGGGTGCTCCTGAGAGCAGCTGGGGACGCCTGGGCAAAGCAAATGGAGATAGGAGCAAATAAAAGCATTTTTCATGCCAACAGCGTTCTTTTTATTTGAGAAGAAAAGCTCCCATTGAGCAAAACATATAATCTACTTAATAAAAGAAACTGACTGGGCTGAAGAAAATAGATGGGGCAAAGGAAAACAAAAGAGCAGTTCACAGAGCTGGGGCGGCGAGTTCCCCTCTCGCAGAATGCCTGGGGATGAGTCTGCATGGAAGGTGCTGCAGAAGTTGGCAGCAGTGCCTGCTCTATCTGCTCAGCACACTCTTTCTGACATTCTGCTCAGAGACAAACCCAACCCTTTAAAGAAGCTGTTTAAACAAGCCGAACATTAAGCTGCAGATCCTCAGAATGAAAGCTTTGTTCTCACTCAAAAGATGGATCAGGTTGGTATTTATACCGAAGCAAACCCTCGCTGCGATTCAATCCAAGGCAGAGCGCAGGTGGTCGTGACATCAATCGCAGGAGCGAGCCAGCCTGGTGCCGGTCCTCGCCGCTCTTCCTAAAAACCGGAGCAGTCAGTTGGCACTGCCAAAAGACAAACTCTCCTTGATCCTCGACTAATGCAGGCTTGGCTGCTAGGCCGGGTTCTCCTTCAAGCCACCACCCCGAGCCCAAGAGGCACTTCTGCTCCCCACGAGGTTCACGGGTTACAGGTGGCAGCAGGATTGCTCCCAGCAGGAAGCAGGGCACGGAGGTGTCAGCATCCCTTTGCATTAACTACAGCAGAGAGGAAAGCAAGAGAAGACCCCTGTACCAAATTCCCCAGTTAAAGGTGATGTGTACTTACAAAATGAATCCAAACAAGCGGGTGGGGGTCTGCAGATTAGAGCTCTCGGCTCCAGGGAGACTAAAATATTATGCTCTGACAGTCAAAGAACATTTCTTTTTTTTTCCAGCAACTATCTGAGCTCATTTTGCACATATTTATTCTCGCACAGGATTGCATGTGTCAAGATGCCTCTGCAGCTAGGCAGGGGAAAGTTTCACAGCAGAATCTAATGTCATGGTGTTAACCACCTTTTGGAATACATTTTCCAAAATCATTCTGATGCAAGATGACATTTTCTCAGGGCTAAACACTACCTGATCAAGATGTATTAAGATAATTAACCTGAGGATGATCATTGGTGAAATTGCCAATAACCACCCACGTATTTACCAGATAAACAGATTTTTGCAGTGATTGTAAGCTGCTGTTCTTTTTCAACAGTTTGAATCAAGGCTGGGGGAACAACGATTCCCCTGACTTCTGAGCCTTTGTAAGGCTCTGGAACAGGAGCTGCAATTTATTATGTCTCTGTACAGCACCTAACTTAATGAGACCCAATCTGGTCGTGATGTTTGAATGCTGCAGCAGCGTAATGTTAGCGAGAGAAATGGAAAACAATTGGGTTTGTACCTCTGCTGTTTCTTTAGATGCTATAATGAAGAGGGACATGTGTAAACACGCTTGGAAGAAAGAAATACCTTTCAGTGTTTAGCTATATGCCATGCCGAAATAAATAAAGAATAACCTTTATCACAGAGCGTTTTGCCCAAGAGCGGGTTGGGAATAAAATCCATTCCCTTGTGGCAAGGGAGCAGAGGTCTGTTCCAGGAGTCCCTTTGTGCTCCTCATTCAGCCACACCACACCAAGAACAGTTGCTTTCTTGAAGCACCCAGGCTTTGTTTTCGAAAGGCAGGGACAAGGACAATCTAAGCCATCTGATGAAGACTTAAACCCCAAATAATTTACTTTCCATTATACCTACCTCGATCCTTCGTCTGCCTGGCGGCAACAACTGGGATCCCTAGATCCCTCTCTAGGATATGTCCGAGTCCAAAATGCCTGCCTTGTGTAGCACACCAGTATCTTCTCCGAAACCCAGAGTCAGCTCACCTACACCCACCGTCCCCAAAACCAAGCACAAGCCCAGTTCTGGATGCTCACACTGCCCCATCTCTTTATGAGGGAGCTGAAGGAATGAGTACAGACCTGCTCTTCTGCAGCTACAGTACCACCACCTCGGACAGCTTTCCTACTTCTCGCTGTCCCATCAACTTGTCCTCCTACTTTCGGACCTCAACATCTCTTTTGCTCCTTGCTGGTGCTTATGAAATCTACTGACCCACTGCTGCTTAATGAAAGAGAGTTAAAATTAGCTGCAAAGCACTATGAGAAAAGCACTTTCACGCAAGGCATCCAGGAACTAAAAATTATACTAGGATATTTAACGTTGGAAACAAGAGTCCCAACTTTTTCAAGCTGGCTGCAGTCCCCTGGCACATGTTGAACCCAATGGGAACACATCACGGCTGACTAGAAAACACAGCCTAAATGGAAAACAAAAAAAAAAAAAAAAAAAGAGGCAGGAAGAACGCATTCTCACCTTTACAGTGAAGAACTTTCCCTGCATCTACTCAAGTAACACAAAAAGAGAGCTTCTAAATTAATTTTAAATAAGCAAATTGACAGGAGTCTCATCATTAATAGGTTAATTAGAAGCAGCCTTGACATTGCTGCGGCTGTTGCTCTTCAACTCAGAAAACAGACATATGGCTCCCAACTCCCTCTACAGGCTCCGGTCTGACACCTATTTTGTGTTTTAACTTGTTAGGAAACCAGTTTAGGAGCCACCCATACCACACCAGTACGGTGGGAGGAAATCCTGTAAACCAGCCACATGGGAGGGCAGATGCACAGGTCATTACCGATGGCTTTCAAGACTTCAAATGCTGGGTATTCTCCGGCAACTGGCACTTTTTAAGAGTCTGAATAACCATTTGTTTAACGCCCAGTCTGTATTCCAACACCCAGCAGTCCACAGGTTACTTCCAGAAAGCAGCAAGGGCTAGAAAACCAAGCCTTTGTCGAGGGGCTTTAACGTGCAGTGAAGTCCACTTTTCTGATGAAAAAATAAATAAGTGGCTCCGCAATCGACGAGAAGGGAGGCTGGCAAGCTTAAATAACTTAAAATAAGCTTAAATGACGAGGACAGAAGAGGCCTCCCACCCCGTACGACTGCTCACACACAGAGGCCTGCCTCCATGAGCCCAGCACCAGCCAACGTTTCATCCCTGTAATACCATCGCAGCTTTCTCCCTCGAGACGAGCAATTCCTTCTCAGTCTGCTCAGATAACCGCGCTGGCTGTGCGGCGGGGAACATATTTCCACTGGTCAACACCCAGTGAACTTTGCTTGCTGTTAAGAGAATTGACGTTTTACTTCACTCCTTTCGCAATAGTGATTTCCGGAGCATCCACTACTGGCAGCGGACGGCGTACCCAGGGAAAAAAAAATCTGAGCTGTCTGGCCAAGGAGCTGAAGGAGTTCAAGAATGCCTGTTGGACACTGTTTTTAATTTCCAGTTAGAGGAGTCTTTCTTGGAAAGTTGTACGATGTAACTTATGGACCACGCAGAGTTTGCCCGATTTAACCGGGTAAGTATTTTAAGCAGGTGTTAATAATAAAATCTGCTGGCCCAAAATTCTCCCCACGGTATTCTTTTGCTTTATTTCAAGTACACAAACAAAGCCAACCTATAACCACCCTGTAACCATCGCTGCTTTTTTTTCCCCTTTTCTTTAAAGGAAGGAGTGTGTGTGTGGGGTGTTCTCTACTCTGTTTACCGGTGCACACAGAGGTTCACAGCTCCCCAGCACTGCAGAAATTCGGATGTTTTTCCAACCTACCCTGAAACAAGCAGCTGTTAAGACCTCTTGTATAAAGCACAATAGTCAGGGCAGCCCTCGCTGGCAGGGGCGGCACACGAGCCTGCATCATGGCTGCTCAAGCAGCAAACAATTCACCGGGTTAGGGTCCCTGCTCCTTGCCATCCTGTCCCCAGCTCCACAAGCACAGCTCCCTTGCCGCCCTCAAAGCCTGCCAGAGCTCACACCTTTCACCAGACAGTGCGAACAAAAACGTACAGTGCACATGGAGGGGAAACAATAGCCAGCCTATACAGAGCCCAGTATCAAAGGCACTGACAGTCGGCTGAGTTTCCAGGAGATACGCACAGTCAATTGGCTCTTTCCTGTTTATTTATTATTACTATTTTTTAATAAACACCAGCTGTATATGAAATGCGATGCAAAAGCCTGAGAGCAGACGTGTGATGAGTCTCACTTGGTCCTGCTTTGCCGTTTATGACAGAAAAGCCGAAGCACCTTCCTCAGGATTTTACTGGAGGTTAAACCAAAGCCCAGCCACTCTCCCCTAAAGCACATTTATATTACCAGATGCAACAGGACTCGCAAATACACCCCTAACCTACTGCCCTAGTGGGGTTTAAAGCCATTTTCTGCGGCTAACAAGTCCAGATCTGCACACACAAAGTTATTACCTTCTGACGGTTGGTAATACATAACACGAATGGCAAGAGGATTGGGGAGGAGAAAAATGTTTCAGTGCAGTTCCTGTTGGAACAGGTACCTGCGTTACACAAGCAGCAATCGCCCCCGATAGCCACAGGGAGATGGACGGCGCGGCGAGGCCTCGGCGGCTGGAAGGGCCACTGCCACCAGCCTGTCCTCTGTCCCTGCCCAGGGATGCTTCGGGCCAACCCCTCTAAAAGCGTGGAGCCAATACCTCTCGCTCTTCCCCCAGGAAGCGGCAGCGGTTGCACCCCCACCCTCCCAGGTGAAGCCAAAGGATCGCCACAGAACAAACAACCAAAACAGAGTTTTCCCTCACTCACCTCCCTCCAAATATTTACAGTTGTCACAATCCAGAGATGCAGGGGGTTAGAAGGGTTTCTTTAAAAAAAAAAACAACCCCACAGATTCCAAAAAGAGAGTGTGTGTGTGTGTATATATATATATATATATATATATAAAACACACACCGCAGTCTCTGGTGCACAGGGGGCTGCCGGAGCCCCCCCACTGATGGGAAGAGGCCACAAACTTCAAAGGTCTGATGGAGGCGCAGCGACAACATGGTGGCACTTCCCACCTGGGGGCTGATCTGCCCTGCCAGAGCTTGCCCCACGCCGAGCCCCAGCCTCCTGGGGCTGCAAAAACCACCCCCAGTGACCCAGGTGTCCAGACCCCCACCACACACAGACCCCCCCCCACCCCCCAGTTATTCCTCACTCCGGGAAAAGCCCATAAATCTCAGCTCCTTCGTTACCTCCCGAAGGCAGCGGGGAGGCTCCCGGTGCTCTTCCCAGCCAAAGCCAAGTTGTCTCCTGGGAGCCTCCCCCAGCACCCGAGGGCTCCGGGGGAGGGGTCCCCACTCTCCGGCCCCCATCCCCAATTGCTGCTGCCCCTCCAGCACCCCGCCCACCCCAAACAAGCTCAAGGGCCCCCTGCACCCCACACCCCGCCAAACGCACCCCTTCCCCCCCCCCCCCCTTCCCCTCCTAACATCTCACCCCGGCCTCAGCCCCCCCGCCCCACAGCCCCCCCGCCCCCCCGGGCCCGGGCTCGGCTCCCCTCCCCCCCCCCCCCCGCTCCCCTCAGGCCCCCGCATCGCCTCCCCCATTCGGTTCCCCTCATCGACCCCCGCTTCCCCTCCGACGCCTCCCCGGTTCCCCCCCCACACGGTTCCCCTCACGGCGCCGGGCGGGGGCGGGGCGGCGCGCCGCCAGGTTGTGCCCGGTGCGGGCCGGGCCCGGGGGCCGCCACTCACCGCGGACCCCGCCGAGCGCCCCGGCCAGGAGCAGGGCGAGGAGAACGGCGGCGGTGTCGGACGGCAACGGGGGGCGGCGGGCGCGGGGCGGCGGCGGGGAGGGGGCGGCCATGGCGGGGCGGGCGCGCCCGGCTTGGGGAGGGTCCGGCACGCGCGGGTCGGCCGACACGGGACTGGACCTGGGGGGGAGAGCGTGCGGGTGTGTGCGGGGGGCTGGGAGCCACAGCCCTGGGGCGCGCCGGGGACTGAGCCGTGGCCGGCCTGGGCACCCCAAGCCCCGGGCAGGGCACCCCAAGCCCCGAGCTGAGTACCCCAAGCCCCGGGCAGGGCACCCCACCCCAAGCCCCGGCGGACCCCAAGCCCCGGGCAGGGCACCCCAAGCCCCGAGCTGAGTACCCCAAGCCCCGGGCGGGCACCCCAAGCCCCGAGCAGGGCACCCCAAGCCCCGAGCTGAGCACCCCAAACCCTGGGCAGGGAACCCTGAGCTGAGCGCCCCAAACCCCGGGCAGGGCACCCCGAGCCCTGCCCTGTGCAGCCCTACACACTCCTCACCCTAACGCCACCCTGGCCCCGGGCTAGCAGCTGCCCTTTGCTGACCAGTTTCTCCCAGTCCCTAACTGGGAGGGGTGCACAAGGGGATGAGAGGAGCCTGGGGGGGCTGCAGCGATGGGCCGGGCTGGGAGCACGGGGCTGTCAGGGAAAGGTCAGCGTCCTGTGGGGGCCCAAACCCCCCGGACGGCCACGCTCTCCCAAGCCAGCTCCCCCTTCACCCCGGGGGGGTTCACCCTCACCCCCAGGCTACCGGCAGTGCAAACCCCAAAAAAGTGGGAGGGCCGGCAGCCGCAGCCCCCCTGGTGCAGACCCAGCCCCTCACGGGCGCAGGGAGCGGTTGGCGGGAGGTCAGAGCGAGGTTCATCGCGGCGTCCGGCCATGCCATAGCGATGCGTGGCAGCGACGCGGTGTTGAAGCAATAAATTAAGCCATGCAGAAGTGCCGGGGTCTCATCCTGCCACGTCGCCCGCTGCCCGACGGGGGAAGTTCAGCAGCTGTTTAAGCGATAAAAGAGCTTTACATTTTATTAAATATATTACATCTTAATAATTAAATAATTATGGAGTAGGGCGCAAAGCTAGTTCTGCTGAACATCCTGGTCCCGTCCAAACAGCCCCGCATGTGGGGTGGTTTGGGGGATGTCGGCGAGCGGTGCAGGCTGGAGCTGGCCGCAGGGTGCACCAAAACACGCTGCAAAACACCAAAACATCGGCAAAGACCAAAAGGGCTTGGAAAGGGGGGGACCTCTCTGGGGAAGGATCAGGCCGCCACCGCTGTGGGAGCCCCTGTCTCGGCGGGTCCCTGTAGCACGGGGGATGCTCGGGCTCTGCTCGGTGCTGGTGGCTCCTCGTCCTGGGGAGCCCCAAGATGTGCTGGGGTGCAGACCCAGCCCAGCTGGCGGGGGGGGGAGTTGCCCCTGGACTGTCTTTTCCCAGTGAAAATCCAGACCTCCTCCATCGAGAGACGTGCTGGGCACCGCAGCCCTGCTGGGGAATTTCTGCTGCTGCCGCTGAGCCCGCGGCGTCCCTGCTGCCGACGCGCCAGGCAGGCAGGTTTGGGCAGCGCCCGCTGCCTGTGTGCCACACCGGGCGCCAGCGATGGGCCGGCGTCGATGAGGCCGGGGGGATTTTTATAATTGGGCTGGAAGATTCCTCCCTTGCTTTTTTTTTTCTTTCTTTCTTTCTTTCTTTCTATTTTTTCCCTCCTTGCAAATTAAAAAGGCTCCAAGGAGGGATGGGAAAGGCAGGGGCTGTGAGCAAAACCCCCTCTGTGACCGGGAGCCTTCCCAGCATTGGCTTCGCCGCCATCCCTGGTGCAGCCCGCGAGCGGCTCTGGCGCGTGCCTGGCACTCACTGCTCCAGCTTGGGCTTTTCCAGGGAATTGTTCAGCTTCTTCAGCGTCTTTTTAATCCGCAGGGCAGTGAGGCGGGCTGAGGGGCTCTGGTACCAGCACTCCTTCATGATCTTTGCCAGCGCCGACAAAACCTGGGGGAGGTGCAAAAAGAGGGGAAAATTGAAGGGTTTCATGGGGAGCAAAGGTCTGGTGCAGGGTGGGAGTGGGGCAGCCCCCCCGGGACTGACTGAGTCGGAGAAGAGACGGTTGGGGACCACAGGGGTCTGCTGGTCGATGCACACCACCTTCTTCATGTCCTCGAAGCTGGGGTCACTGGGGACGGCGTCGAAGAAGGGCGGCCGGTATTCCTCCACGATGCCTGCGGGAGGGGAGGCAGCGTGAGGGCGGGGGGGGGCGCAGGGTTCACCCCTCACCCTGCACATCACAGGGTGCCCGGAGGGGTTGGTTGGCACGACAGACCCACACCCTGCCTTGGGGGGCATGTGGGGTGCCGGGAATTGCTGCTGTGACTTGCCCCACCGCACCAGCGGGGGGTGCCGGCTCCAACCCTGGCTGCACCGCGGGGCCCCGGCGGGACGCAGGGGTGGCTGGGGCCGGCTCCAGCCCCGGCTCTAGCGCCGCTGGTGGCTCCGGCACTGGCAATAGTCCAGCACCAGCCCTACCAGGAATGACAGCCCCAGCACTAGCTCTAGCACCAGCACCAGCTCCCTGCACCAATGCCACCTCGCAGCCCCGCACCTCCACCCGGCAGCCCTGCGGCGAGCCCGCCAGCTGGCCCAGTTAATCTCCGCTTAGTGCCTCCATATGTCGGGGAACCCCCCCCCCCCCCCCCAACCCCCCCCCCAAGGGGTGGCTGCTGAATCTCGGGGGTCCCCCGGAGCCCCCGTCCCCCGTGCCCTGGGGCCACACAGGGGCTGCTCAGCCCATGCTGGAGGGCAAGGGTGCCGGGAAGGGTTAAACCCGGCTGGCTGAATGTCATCCCCTGCACATGGCTTTGGTAATTCAGAGTAAATGTTTAATCTGAAGGAGCCCCGGGGCGGTAAATGAGATTATCCCATCCAGACTGCGCCTGGGGGGGGGGGGAGACCTGCCTCACCTGCCAGCACCCACCATTTAATTAATGCTCCTAATGGGCTTTGCCGGCAGCAAGCGACGGCGGCTGGGCCGCACTGAGAAGGCTCCTCTGCAGCTTGGGGGACCCCATCCCTGTCCCCGTCCCCGTCCCCCTGAGCCCCTGCCGGCCGGAGGTCCTGGCCATGGCCAGCTTCCAGGCAGTGCTCCATGCTGCTTGTTTTCTAATCAGCACTGAACAAACAAAGCGCTGATTGAGTCTAATGGGCCCTTTAATCAGGGAACCGGGTGCTGACACTAGATTACAGTATTTATAATTTACAGCTAATCTACTGGGTGAAGGGAAAGAAAAAAAAAACCCCATAAAAAGGAGGGAAGGAGGGAGTGAGCATAGAGCCTCACTGGGAGCACAGTAGCTGGCTGGGAGCTGCTCACCGTTCACCACCGTCCGCCGGGTGATCTCCCAGAGCACCAGCCCGTACGCCCAGATGTCCGTCTTCTTGTAGGACTCGAAGCAGTCGGTGCGGATCTGCTCACTGAGCACCTCCGGGGCCATGTAGCGCTTGGTGCCCACCCGGGGGTTGTTGCCAATGTCCAGGTAGTCGCTGCCCTGGGAGTGCATGACAGCCAGCCCTGGAGGGATGCCGGCCCCGGTCAGCACCATCCCGGTGCTGCATCCCTGGGCTACCGCATCCTTGGGTGCTGCATCCCACCCCCCATCTCACCCAGGTCCGCGATGCAGCACTGCCGGTTGCTTTTCACCAAGATGTTCCTGCTCTTCAGGTCGCGGTGGGCGATGGCAGGCTTGCCCTGGGTGCCGAAGATCTCCACGTGGAGGTGGACGAGGCCGCAGATGATGGAGGAGGCCAAGCCCAGGCAGGTCTCCACGTCCAGCGCCGTCCGCTGCAGGTAGTCATAGAGTGAGCCATTCTCATGGTAGTGGGTGATGAGCCAGAGCTGGGTGCTGGAGTTCCTTGAGGTCATGTCGGACGCGATGAAGCCTGGACGGGGAGAAGAGCTAGGAACGTGGAGCCACCGTGCAGCTGCCCCCCGGCCCCCCTGGCTCCCCACTCACCCAGGATGTTGTCGTGCCGGAGGAGGACAGTGTTGTAGATCTCCGTCTCGCGGAACCACGACTGCTCATCCCGGGAGGAGAAGATCTTCACGGCCACGCTCTCCCCATGCCACATGCCTCGCCACACCTCGCCGTAGCGCCCTTTGCCTACCATGGCCATGGCACTGTGTCACGCAGCCCCTCCGGCCCCTGGCCCCCTCCCCATGCCCAGTGTGATGAACCCAGCTCCTGGTGTGGAGCAGTGAGGGGGTGGTGCAGGGTCCCTTGGCCTTGGCCAACTGCCACCCACCCAGCTGCTCTCTGCTTCCCCCATCAGCAGGACAGGGGGAGAACTTGGGGTCTCTATGGGGTTTTGGCTGAGAAGGCTGGGTCCAAACCCCCCCTCCCAGGTCTGGCATTGCAGTGCCATTGCCAGCTCCTGGGGGAAAGGGGTCCGGCACGTGCCCAGGCAGCGGCTGGGGGGGCTGGGGCAGCCTCCCCCCGCACCCGGCTGCTCTCCTTACCCACACACTCCACGAGGGTGATCTGCCGAGCCACTGTTCGCTGGACGAGGAAGGGCAGCCCCGAGCCACTGCCTGTGGTGCAGTCGTCGTTCAGCAAGTCCTGTGCAGCCAGGGGGCAGCGGGGTCAGCCCGGCAGCTGCCCCACACTCGGTGTGTGCCCCCCTCCCACACCTTGGGGGCATTTGGGGTCCTCCCTGGAGCTCACCCACCTCTAAAGTGCTGTCTCCCACCATGGATGCCTTCAGCATGACATCCATGTCTCCCAAGTCGCCTGTCTTGCGGCGGTGCTGGGCCACTTTCCAGCAGAAGAGCGCCGTGAGCGCTGCGAGGACGAGGAGGGCAAGCAGTGGGATGAAGATCATCAGGAGGAGGTTGGGCAGGGAAGGCGCCTTTCCCAGGGCCTCTTCTCCTGGTGGGAGAAACGATGGATGGGAGCATGAAGGTGATGCTTGGGCTTGGACCTGGGAGGGTGGAGGACTCGGTGCTTGGGTTGGCCAGGAAAGGTGGAGGTTGTGGTGCTTGGGCTTGGACTTGGGGAGGGTGGCTCTGCCCCGGGATCAAGCCCATGGATGGTGGCTCTGCAGGCACAGCCCAAGAAGGGACAACCAAGGACATCTCGCTGGCCTTGTCCCACCTGGGAAAGGGTGACCCTGGAGCTGCCGAGTGAGGAGGGGAATGATCTGGAGACCCAACCACATCTCCAGCCATGTGGACAGCTCTGCCCCTCTCCCCTCTGGGTCCTGGGAGGGGACCGTGCCCCCGTACCTTGCAGGAAGATCTCCAGCTCCGTGTTGCACATGCTGGAGTGGCAGCATCTCATGCCGTACTGCTCCGTCACGGGCGTGCGGCAGTTCTCCAGGATGTTCTGGGAAAAGCAGCCCCTGTTCTGGGTGATGGTCCCTTCCTCCTTCCTCTTGCTGACGAAGCACACCTTGCCCGTGCAGGTGGGCAGGCTGCAGTGGGGCACATCGCAGGCACACAGCAGCTCCTCTGCGGGCACGAGGAGGGGACATGTGCCACGGGGCCACCCCGCTGCCCAGCATGGGGCATGCTGGTGGCTTTGAGGACGGTGATATCTGTCCTAAAGACTCTTGAACCAAATTTCAAGAGCAGACAGCCTGGGAACACCATGGTCTGGGCTGCGGACGGCGGATGTGGGTGCTCAGCGCAGGGAAACCCATCCTGGAAAATCGCTTGCTCCCAGCTGGGACCCAAGCGCCAGCCCCGGAGCTGGGGGTCACCTGTCCCCACGCCCCCAGGAAGGCAGCAGAGGGGCCACGCATCCAGCCCCACCAGCTGGGATTAACTGGGATGCACTGGCTCCCACCACCAAGGGTCACATCCTGCCCAGGGGCTGTGGGAGCACCTGATGCTGGGGCTGCCTGCGGGAACCAGGTCCTGGGATCCAGGATGGGACCAAAAGCCCCAAACTCAGCTGGTGCCTCCCCAGCGGGTGCTGCGGCGATGCTGCGTTTCGGGAGCCGGGTACTAAACCCGGGGTCTTTCCCGGAGATCTCCCTGGCTACCCCAAAAGTGCTTCCCTGCTCCCTGGTGGAGCCGGAGCAGCACAGGAGGTGGCCACGCTCCCAACCTCCCGATTTAGCTCTGCCCTTTCGCGCAGAAGATATCCCTCCTGGAATCAGTGAGTTCAGTGTGAGGGCAGCCAGACGGACGGCGGTGAGGGGACGGACGGATGGTGGCGAGGGGACGGATGGCTGTGGCCAGCCCCTCTCCTGTGCCCATCACCCCCCTGCCCCAAAGGCTGCCCGGTGCCAGGGCCATGGCGTGATGGCCCCATGGGCAGGACGGGGACCCGGCGGGGACTCTGCTGCTCCCCCCCGGCACAGCCGTGCTGCTTCCGTCATCCCTGCACAAGCACCCAGCCTGGATCCGTCCCCAGGTCACCCTGGTGCTCCCCTGGGATCACCAGCTGCTCATCCCTGCTCCCCACCATCACGCCGGGAAAACCCCCACATTTTAAAGCACGTGCATGCAAGCCTTTTCCCCATCTCCCCTCCAGTGATGTCAAAACTCTTGATGAACTGTAATTAATTAAGCTCAGATCCTCTCTGGGAGGCAGGTCACCATCCCAGGGGGGAGAAGCCCCTTGCTGGGGACAGTGCGGGTCCCCGAGGAGCTCTGCCTCCCTCCGTGCTTGCTGAACAAGCTGCCCTCCCCGGCAGTTTATTTTGATCTGAGCGAGTGATGACGTTCCTGAGGAGCTGAGGGTTTATTTTAACCCCCCACACGTGGCAGAGAGCGTCCGGTGCCAAGCGCCTTCACCGCATCGTGTCGGTACTCACCGGCTGCGAAGCCGAAGGAGAGGATCAGCAGTGCCAGCAGCGCCCGGCTGCAGCCCCCCACAGCCCCCTGCAGCCTTCCAGAGCCCTTTAGACCCCCCTGCAGCCCCCTGCAGCCTCCCCACAGCCCCCCACAGCTGCCTGCAGCCCCCCATAGCCCCCCATAGCCTTTTACAGCCCCCTGCAGCCCCCCATAGCCCCCTGCAGCCCCCAGCCCCCCAGGGGCCTCATTGCTGGGCCAGGGGTGACCATGGGGACTTTGGGAAGGAACTGGGGGGGGCTGTGGTGAGCGATGGAGGCTGGCGGGGAGGGAGAGGGTGGGTGGAGTGGCGCGAGGTAGGATGTGCTGCTTCCAAGAAGAGTTCGGCTCCGGATGTCCCGGGTACGGCCCTTCCTGAGAGCAGATCCCCGGGACCTCCCGTGCTTGGGGGGACCTCCTGACCACAGCGCGGGACATGGTGCACGGCCCCATGGCGCTCGGGAGCACTTCGGAGCAGGGACCTCGCCACGTCCATGCCGCCCCAACATCCTTCCTTTATCCCGGTGATCCGCAGTCCGGCATTTCCCACCATTCCTGTGGCTTCCATGCTGCAAAGCTGCAGCTGGCAGCAGACCCCATGGGCTCGGCAGCTGCGGCGAGCGTGGTGATGCCACGGCACCACCGGAGATCCCAGGTTTAGGCAAGACCCACGCCACGGAATGGAGCTCAGAGCCCCCACGCCCCAGTGCTCCGGAGCCATGGGCCAGGCCTCAGTCCCCAGGGGGGTTTTCTGAAGCTTTTGTACGGAGCTTATCAATGACACAAGCAGAGGCGTTGTGGGCAGCCAAAAATTCCCCGGCTGCGCCTTTTTGGGGAAGTTTTGCTATTTTTTTTCTCTTCTTTTTTTTTTTTTTTTTTCCTGGTCAAAGGGACCTTTCTGCCAAGCCAAACACGGTGGAGCTGGCGCTGCCCCCCCCGCCCCTCTCCCTGCCGGCATCGCTGCCCCTTTCACATGGCTGAGAGTGGCAGCCGGGGCTCCCCAGCCCCTCCTGGGCTCATTCTTCGTGGCTCCCGACATAAACACGGCAAAGTCTCCATTTCCTGCAATTGAAGGAGCCCTGCCCAGGGCCGCCGGGACAGGAATCAAGATTGTTTAGATTCTGGCCTTGATGGGGAAGCGAAGTCACGCAAGCCCGACCCTCGAGAGCAGACACGTACGTGGCTGACCCAGGCAGGCTCCAGCCGTTGGCGTAAAATGGGCTTTTCCTCCCCAAAATAGCTCGCTCGGTTGGCGCTCACAGGGAGGAAGCAGCGACCGGGTCCCGCGGCTGGGGGGGCAGGAGCGGGGTCTGGTGCTGGGCACCCCATGCCGGCAGCAATGCCTGGGCTGAAGCAGCTGCCGGTCCCTCAGTTGGCCTGGGGTCAGCTTTGTCGTCAAAAATAACCCCCCCTGGACCTGGGCGGCTGCTCCCCGTGCCTCCGGGACGCTCCCAGGCACAGTGCCTTCCCTTGCAGCCCCGAGAGCTTCCAAACACAAGGAGCCGAGGCTCCTTGGTGCTGCATTCCCTTGCTGTGGGTGCTTCCATAGAATCCCGAGCCGTTAGACGGCTTTGCCATGGAACACGGAGGTCTGGGCCTCACCCAAACCTTTGCTGCATGGATTTTTGGTGCTAACGGAGAGCAAACCTGAACCCAGAGCTGACCCCGGTGTCCCGCAGGAGAAATACCCTGGGTGCTTCTGTAACAGGGCCAACCGGCCCCTGTGACCCTGTCCCCGTCCCCAACCTCCCTCCCTCCTTGCTCACACTGCAGCTCGCGCAGCCTCCGGAGCATCTTCCCCAGCTGGGGGGGGGGATGGCAAGTCACGCTGCTGTGTTACAGCCCTCCATCCTTTGGGATTTGCAGCAGCATCAGGAAAAGGAAAAGAAACCCCAGTTAAAACCACTCGGAGGGGGTGCAGGTGCTGGCAAAAACAGCTGGGAGCGACAGGCAGCTGTGCCGCGGCGCTGGCTGGCCAGGGGTGTTCGGAGCAGCCCTGGGGAAGGGGAATTTCCCTGCAGCCCCATGGAGAGAAAAGCGAAGGGGCCGAACGGGGAGGTGGTGGGGAAGGGCGAGGTGCCCCAGGACACGCGGGACGCTGGAGGATCCCCTGCTCTTACTGGGGTGGCTTGGTGGAGCTTTGCAATCTCGGCGCTTCCGCACTCCCCTGCGGTTTCTGCTGCTCCCGGGCGGGTTTTGCCGCAGGATGCGGCTCGTGACTCAGTTCCCCTGCGTCGCCTTCTTGCAAGGGCGCTAGACATGGTGGAGACCCTCGCGCCGTCTGGCTGGGCAGCACCGGCACCAGCGCCGGCGCCGGCTGCAGGGGGGGAAGTGGGGCGAGCCCGGTCTGTGCTGGGCACCGACGGCACCGAAGGGCAGGACAAGCGCTGCGGCAGGGGCAGCAAGAGCTTTGCCGCCGACTCCCAAGGCTTCAGCCCAGTTGCAGGCGATGGAGGGCGGGAAACCTGGTTTCACACACCCCAAAGGTGGTCGCATCCTCTGGACCCTCCGGAGCAGTTGGTGTGGGAGGGACGGACGCAGCTCTTGGCTCAGGGACCCGAAGGGGCGGGCTGTGCCGCCTCGGCCCCTCGCGCAGCGACAGGCGTCGCCATGCCATAAATGAGAGATGCGAAGAGCGCAGCAAACCCAGCTCCTGGCCATCGCTTTGTGGGGCCGGCATCGCTCCCACGGCACGACTCACACCAGCTCCACTTTAGGCGCTGTGCTCTGAATACGGAGCCTCTGTAGTGGCTCTTTGGCTCTTCCTTGCCCACCCCACCACAGGGGGATCCCGGGGTTCAGCTTTGCAGAAGGGTCACGTCGAGGTGGTGTGTCCTGTGGCGTCGCTGCTACCGGTGCCCCGCTGCCCCTGCCCCAGCCCCCAGCGTGCGGAGCTGTCACCTTTCCCTCATTTTTCCCTGGGCCTTTCCAAAATACCCCCAAATTCCCCATTTCCCATGTCGACTCCGGGCTTTCAGTGGCAGCTGCGTATTATTGCAGCTCTTTGGGGACCGATCCTGCCACAACTGCGCTGGGGTAAATCCAGATTTATGCTCCCAGCTCTGCCAGAACCCGGAGTCCAACCTCTGATACACTGACATCAACCCCGGCGTCCCACCGAGTGCAAAGGAAATGGGGACAAATCCCGATTTTGGCTGCACTGCGGTAAATTGGGAGCGAAGTGCTGAGTCCGATGCAGCCCCAGACCCTGCGGGCGCCGGCGCTTCCCCACTCACCTACAGCATCTGTGTCCGTGGGCGCCTGTGGCACTGCCCGGCCCTGGCAGGGCTCTCCCAGCCGCAGTCTTGAGCTCGGAGGTGGCGTGCGCGGCTCAGCCGGGGCAGCTCTGCTCCGTGCCGTGGGCCCCGGCTTGGAGGAGCTTCATGGGTCTACTCCCCTCCTGCTGTCCGTCCCGGCACCGCGGGGCCTCCTGCAGCCACCGTGTCACCCGTCCCAGCGGGGGAACGTCTCTGTCCCTGTCCCGGCCCCGGGGGCTCGGCTCGGTGGCCCCGTTGTCCAAATGCAGCCGCTTGGCAAGCGCTCTGTGGTCTGGATGTGGGAGAAGTCAAAAAAATGTTTCTTATTACTGCCTCTTCCTGCCTGGCTTCTCTCCACCACTCCCAGCTAATAAAGCATTTCCTATTGCTGAGCACACATCCAGCGCCAGCCTCCCTTCCTCCCGCACACCGGGCCCCAGCCCCATCCTGGTTTCTCTCCCTTGGCCCATTCCTCCTGCCCTTGTCCTTTGCCGGGCGCTTTCCCTCCCCGCTTTCCCCGTTTTCAAGGCAAACTCCAGGCCGTGGGCTGCCGCTGCCGAGGGGCACATCCAGCTCCTTCCCCGAGCACCTAAAGGCCTTTGGCAGAAACGCAGCCAGTTGCTTTGATGGTGCCGGGGTGGGAATGGCCCAGGGAGATGCTGTGGGAATGACCTCGACCTGCTTGGCCATCCCTCCCGCTCTGGCATCCAACCCTCACGGGGATGGGAGCATCACAGCAGAGCCAAGGGGCTCCCTGGTTATTTGGTGCTGGCCACAACGCTTTTGGGGTGCTGTGCTGGAGGGCAGGGGGGGTTTCTCCCCCGGGGTGTAACGCAGCTTTGGGGGGTGCTGCCAAATGGTGGCCCCATCAGAGACGCTCTGCTCCGGCTGCGGGCGCGGAGCAGGGCTGGGGTGGGCCAAGGGGGTTTGCTCGGTGCCTCCTGCCCTCGGCAGCGGGCGCTGGGATGTGGGCACTGGGGCCATTCCCACGGCGGGCACTTCCCGTTCTCCCAGGACACGCGGGGCCGCCTGGACTGCGGGCGGCAGAAGCGATGCTTCCCCTTTTGCCACTTCTGGGTCGTTTTCTTTCAGCCACCCCACTCTCAGCAGCTTTGTGCTCCTCCCAGCCCCCTCCTCTCCCACCAGAGCCTTTCTGAGCCCCATCCCTGCCTTTCTCCTGGCTGCTCCCCCTGGCATGGTGACCCGCTCCCGCAGCGCTCGGGCTGGCGTCACAACTGCTTTCCTAACGAGGTTACGGGGCCTGATTGACCCCTCTGTTCCCCATTGCGTCACCAACCCCAATCGCATCGTGAACCCAACTGGCACCTGGATCCTGCCTGTGCCAGAGGGAGTGGAGCGCAGCTCCGAAGCTTTGAGGTCCTGCCGGCCGCCTCTCCTTCCACGATCTAGGAAGTTTAAACAAACAAAAGCACAAAACCAGGATAAAACAGGAGCGATCTTCAAGCGCGACCTTGCCCGGGCCGGGAGGTTTGCGGAGCCAGCCCAGGGGAACCGGAGCAGTTTCCATCAGATAGGAGCCACCCGGGAGGAAGCCGGTGCCTGCAGACGCCTTTATCGCTGTGACCATCTTTGCTCCAGCGCGCGGGTCTTGGTGATCTGACCGTCGATCGGCCGCTCCCAGGGTTATTCCTGGACGACTCCCATGTCCCTGCTGCCTTCCTTGGATGCAGGCATGCCGTGGGCGCTGGCACCCCGCTTTTACAGCCTCAGGCAGGAGTTTCCCCGGGGTGGCCGAGTGCGCCGGCAGTGTCAGTCCCTGAACTTTCATCTTCCAAATGGGGCAGCTCCGTATTTTTAACAATAATCACCACTGGGGGGATAAATACTTGCTTAAAAGCTTCTAAAAGTTACCAAATCCTAATCCTGGGTGACGCAATGGGCAGGGATGGGTGCGAGCCCCAGGATGGACTGCGGCTCTGGCACTGCGGCCGTGGGAAAGCAAATCCATTCGGAGCCAGGACTGACCGTAGAGGAACGCTAGCGAAGGTGCCAAACCCACCCCTGTCCCTCCTGGCCTCAGGCAGGACGATCCCTGCCCCGCTCAGGCTGGTGCCAGCCCCCGGCTGGGGCAGACGGGGTGAATCAGTGGGGATGGGCGCCCACCCCAGTGGTGGCAGCAGCACCGCGACTTGCAGCCCCGCACCGACCCTGCCCGCCATGGCGCAACCTCGTGCCAAGACCTTGCAGCCAAGGCCCCAAGCATCCCTGGGCCATGGCTGGACCCTGCCACAGGCGCATCCAGCCATCCCTTGGGGTTCCACCGAGCCGTCCCCGCAGCGGCGGATGAGGGCCTGGCATGAGCCTGGCTCTCCCTTCCCCCCGCACGGCAGGAGCCAGGCTGGCACAGCACAGGCGATGGCTGCTCCATGTGCCGTCCGCCCCCGGCTCATCTGCGAGCTGCCGCCGGGAGCTGGCGAAGGAGGGCAGCCACGTGCCGGGGAGCCCAACGCGAGCCAAGGGCTGGAGGAGAGCAGACGGGAAGGTTGCAGCTCCTTCCCAACGAGCATCCTTCCCTGCCTGCCTGCGACTCGGCCCAAACCTCCCAGTGCCCCCCCGAAAAGCAGAGCTGCAGCCTGAGGCGGGGGGGGGGAGCATTTGTCCCCCTAAAGAAAGGGGTGGTGAAGGGAGGGGGCTCCGTGCCTGGCCAAGGGTTGTTTCTGACCTTCGAGCCACCCTGGCTGCCAGCCACTCTCCCTGGGAGTCAAACCCTGGGTGCTGGGGCGCTGCAGGGGCCAGCACCCTGGCTTCACCTCCTCACACCCCAGGATGGAGCCGGATTTAAGGGGTGCAGGAAATACGGGGAGCACGAGCTCGCCGCCACCGCAACACATCGCACCCTGGGTGTGCAGGCGTCTGACAAAAATCAGCTGCATGGTTCCTGATGGGAGCAGGTCCTGGGGGCTGCACGGGTGTGGGGTCCCAGGGCTCCACGGGGGCGCAGGCTCGAGCTCCCAGAGCTTGGCTTGGGAACAGGGACCACTGGGTCCTGTCCTGGGTAACACTGGAGCACAAAAGTACCCGGAGCACTCTGGACTGTCCCTGCTCTGGAGGGGGGCTGGGGATGGAGCCCCCCAGCACGCCCAAGTTTGGTTTCCAGCCTGTGCCTGGCACCCGGAGCTCCTGTTGACCCTCCTGCAGCATGGGGGTGCTTGCCTGCACTGAGCTGTGGTTTGTCCATCTGCAAGCCAGGAATACCCAGGAGTGGGGAAGTTAATGTCACAGAGGGGGTGACAGGGGATGCTGGCAGCAAGGGAAAGCGTTCCCGCCAGCCTGCTGAGCAACCCTGAGCTTTATTCATTAAATCAATCCTGTTAACATGGCAACCACTTCCATTTTAATTTGCACGGCTGCATTCCACCATGCGCTGCGATATCAAGATCTCAGGAAGACCAAAGAGCCAAAAAGAAAGGAAAAAAGAAAAAAAAACCACCCCAAAAAGATGAGAAAAGAACCACTTCTGCCCCAGACAGGCTCCCTGGCAGACCCAGAGCCTGGCTTGGGGCAGGGTCACAGCACATCTGAGCCCACCATGACCAGAGCCAGGCTGGGGTGGCTGCCCACAAGGTGAGAGAGGAGGAAGGGCTGGGCAGGGGGTCAGGGACTCAGGACTACAGGGGCTGGGGCATCTCAGCTGGGTATGTCCACAGTGTCTGCCTCCCTCGGGCATCACCATCCCACTGGGGCAGGAAACCACCCCTGTGCCAAAAAAGCGAGCAGCTCCAAGGGGACAGCCCCCACCCCAGCACTTCCTGCCTTAGCATTTCTTCCCCCGTTTCTTCTTTTTCTCCTCACTCTTCACCTCCTTGGCCATTTTCTTCTCCTCCTTCATCTCCTTGTACCTCCACTTGGGTGGCTGCAGCAAGCCCTTGTTCCCCCCGCGCGGCCTCCACTCCCTCGAGCGGGCAGGCGGGCAGGAGGCTTTGCTCACTTTGATTTTTGGGATGGACTCCCCAGGGAAGATGCTGTTCCCACGCCACAGCCACAGGGGCAGGAAGCTCAGCAGGCCACTGGCTGGCCGGGGCGGTGACAGGAGCCGGATCTCTGACACGGCTTGGCCATTGCAAGAGGATGCACCAGCGCCGGAGCACGAGGTGGGTTCTGGCTCAGTGTCCAGATCCGGCATTTGCTGCCCAAGGATCTCCGGTACGGACAGCCTGCGCTTGCCCACCTCAGGGGGGCTGTCGGGGCAGACGGTTTGGCAAGTGGTGGCCACAAAGGGGCTGGTGAGGGAGGTGGTCATCCTCACCATGTGGTCCATCACACCGTCCTCCTCAGGGTCACGGGGGAAGCTGAAGGTGAACATGGATTGGACCTTCTCCAACAGCCTCTTGCCCCTGGATTTGGGGCTCAGGGCTTTGGCCACCAGCTCAGCCAGGGCCGGCCACTCGGGCTGGTACTGGGTGCCGAACTGCTCCGCCCGTGGGTGCCGCAGGAGGCTCTGGATCCGCACGATTGTCTCGAAGCGGCCGGTGAAGGCTGCCCACTCCCTGGCTGTCTTCCCCTTGATGGGATCCACCGCTTGCAGGTCTGCTCCTGGAGACACCGGGATGCAAAGACCATCACTGCAGCGTCCCACCTTGTCCCACCCCACTGCACAGGGTGAGCAGCAATGCCGCCCCTTCCCAAAAAATCCCAGCAAGTCCCCGGGGAGGTGCTCACCGGCCAGGAGCAGGGCGGTCACGCAGTCCTGCCGCCCCTGCACCGCAGCCTTCATCAGCGCCGTCAGGCCCCGGGGGTCTCGCTTGTCCACCTCAAGTGCGGGGAAGTAGTTGAGGAGGTGGTTGACGATGGTGATGTGTCCTTAACAGCCAGAGAGAAGCTGCGTTAGAGTTTCGACAGTTAACAAGGGGTAACTGCGGATGCCTGTTGGAGAAGGAGAATTTGACACCTGCATCTCCTGAGGGTAAAGATGCAGAAACTTGGAGGGATCAGGACTGAGAGGGTTTGGGTTGGTTTTGTTTTGGGTTTGGCCGTGCAGGGAACAGCACTGGCGCACCAGCTGCTTCAGCAGAGAATGCAGGAGAGTGTCAAAAAATAAAAAAAAAATAATCATCAATTCCAGCAAGGATAACGAGGGAATAAAGGATGATCCCCACTTTGAGACCCTTCTCCCTTCCCTTGCTGTTAATCAGGGCAGAGGGAGCTGGACTCTTCTGCCCTAACGAGGAAAACCGTGGTGACCGGAGATGTGGTCCCTACACATGGCATTTGCCGGTGCAGACCTTGTGTGCGGGTAAATGGCTGCAGCTCTCGGGGCTGTCCCGGAGCGTGTGGGGCATCTCTGGCTCAGCCGCTCGACACGCCTGCTCCCACGGGAGGTGTTGTGAGACAATGCTGCTGCAGGAATCTCCAGTTTTGCATCATTTACTCAGTTTTAAAATGGCACCGAGATGAACCATAAACTTAGATGCGGAGGGTCACATCCCTCGGGACCCTCAGCTTTTCCCACGGCACATTTTAGGGGTTGTGGAGGGGGAGCACAGGGGGTCACGTCCCTTCTCGAGGGGGCTGCCTCGAGCCGAGGCCAAGCGCGGTGCCTACCGGCCTGAGCCGCCATCATGAGGGCCGTGTTCCCGTCCTTGTCCTGCTGGTTGATGTTTATGTAGGGGCACTTCTGCAGCAGGGGCACGATGTCCACAAAGCCCTTGTAGCAGGCGACCATCAGCCCATTCTGGAGACAGGACGGCACTGAGGACAGGGGCCGGCGCTGCACCGTCCTCCTCACCACGGTGCTCCCCATCCTCCCCCCCCAGCCCCCAAACCAGACAGGCTCAGGATGGGAGGACAGATGAGGTTCTGCTCCAAGGATTGGATCCATCCCAGGAGACCCATCCCTTGTCAAAGCCATCCCACCCAGGACCCTCCCCCCCCCACCGCTTACATCCTTCAGGTTCGCCGATCCCAGGAATCCCCACAGGGTGCCCACGCTCACCCTCCCGTTGGCATCCAGCTCGGTGGCCTCACTCGGGTCACCCCGTGCTCCAGCCTCTCCCACACCAGCTTGGCATCGTTCCTGGCGCAGCACTGGTAGAGGCTGAGGTCCCCAGCACCACCAGCCCCCAGGGAGGGCTCATAACAAGGGTAGACGGAGTCGTCGGAGAAAATGCTGCTGGTGTCTGAGGGCTCCAACTCATCCTCCTCCTCGTAGTGCATCTCTGGGTCAGAGGCATCCAGGCTGGAAGCAGGGGCTGTAGCATGTTCTCCTCCACCGCAGGCATCTGTCATCCGGCCTGGCCAGGGCGAGTGAGCCCAGCTTGGCCCCGAGCCCTGCCTGGGGGCCAGGAGCCTCTCCCGGGGGGATGAGGGGGCACTCCGGACCATTCACTCCCTCCTGTGCAGACACAGAGTGGGCGTGGGAACCATGTGGGCTCTGGCATCCCTCACCCACTGGGAAGCCTCAGCTGGCTCCCAGCTGCCGGCGCAGCCCACAGGTCCAGTTTCCATCCTCTGCCCCGTGCAAGCGCTTGCTCCAGGGCTTGGATGCTGCAGAACCCCAGGTGGGGAGCAGCTCCCCATGGCACCGTCTCCAGCATGGAGTGGGGAAACCAGGGGGACATTTGGGGAGTTTGAAGAGTGGATAAATGTCCTGTGGACTAGGATCTGAAACCAGGCAGGTGGGGAGGCTGGGAATGTCTCCAGGGTGGTGGGGATGCACATCTCCATCCCTCCCCATGCCCCAGGGTCTCGGCCCTTCCTGTCCTGCCCTCCCCATTTAACTGGTGCACATCAAAGCAGCTGCAAAGACCTTTCCTAGCAGTGGAACCAGAGCAGCGTACAGAGACAAGGGGTAAATCTGGCTCCTCACCACCACCAGCAGCAGAGCAGAGGCTGGGGCAGCTCCCAGCTCCCCAAGGAGCCCCCTAAACCGCACAACACAGGGAAACCCGCAGCCCTGATACAGGAGCCCTGGGGCAGGGATGGGCCAGCTCAGCCTGGCAGTAGAAATTAAACCATTTTGCTTCTAAGTAGAAGCCAACCATTAATTGATCAGTGCTGGGAAAGGAAGAAAGCCTTCGCAATTCCGTTAAACTCTCCCACCCCTCTTCAAAATCCCAAAGCAGGCTCCAGAGATGAGGGATGCTCCTCTGCTGCCCCCCAATCTTACCTGGGGCTGCTCAGACGTCCCCTGCAGGTCCCTCTTCACCTGGGCAGCATCCCAGCTCAAACCAGGAGGGAGAACTTCCCAAGAGATGGCAGGGAATCACCCCTACCCTTCACAGCAAGAAAGAGGCACCTGCTCTGGGTCCAGGGCGGCCTTTGGGCACCAAAGATGTAACAACCTGCACGTTGATGTGGGCTCAGCTCGCCAAGGTGTCTTAAATTAAACTGTTGCTTAAAATGGCTCCATCCATCCTGAGCAGGATCAGGGCTGCTTGGGCAGGATTTAGCACCCTTAGCTGAGGAGCTGCTGGGCACTCAGAGCTGTATTTTTATACCTGTCTCACCTCAGTAAGATGATGCCACTGCCTGAGCAACCCCCCTCCCCCAGCTCAACCATCCCCTCCCAGCCCCCTTCCAGCTCCCTTTATATGCAGGTGAATTTGCTGATCAGATGAACCTGGGGAGCCGCTGCTCTGGCCAAGGGCACAGGTATCCATAATCCATTAAACAAACTCTGCAACCCCCCCTTGAGAGGGGCCTGGGAGCCCCCAGCCCACCTCCTCCTCGGGGCATGGCTGTGCCAAAGCCTCAGGGCACCGGCGAGCTTGGGGCCGCCTTAGCGAGGAGCTGCAAAAACGGGGCTCCTGGATTCCGCCCGGCTGCTCCCTCATCTTCATCTTCAGAAGGGCTTTTTTGGTTGGTTGTTTTTTACATGTTTCCTGCGGTACAGGGGCCAGCTGGCCCATGGGATCTGGGAAAGGGTATGTTCAGTCTCCAGATCAGCTACTTTCATGGCAAAAAGGCCTGAGTTTGGTCCCAAAGCAGCCCGTGGGAGGCCACACTCTCTGTTTAAAGCGGAGTCCCCAAGGCCACTCTGCTTGCGTCCTTAAACATGAAAATAGGGAGCAGATGAAGGATCCCGGCTGCTTCCTCTGTGCTGGGCGCATCCTGCCGGGAAGCGCGAGCTGAGGATCCTGATGCTGAACAGGATGATCCTGAATGCTGCGGAGCCGGCACTGGGCTCTGCACCTGCAGTGTCCCCCCAACCCTGGTGTCACCCTGGCCATGTCCACCCCTGCCAAGGGCCAGGACCTGCTCCGAGCCCTTCAGCACTGTGCGTAGCCCGTCTGCCAGCCCGCTCCCGGGGTGCTCTGCCTGGGAATGTCCCCAAAGCCGGCGAATGCCTCAGGGGGTGCCGGATCCCCTATTGCAGCCCGAGACCCGACCCTCGCCCCTTGCTTTGGGGCTGAGCCCTCTGCTCCTGCTGCATCAGCGGGATGGCGTGGCCAGTGCAGTGTCACCCCAGTGTGACACCTCCTGCCCCGTAGCCAGCCTCCCGTGCTGCCTTATCTTGGGAGAGGAGCGGGAGCAGATTTAGGGCTTAGGGAGTTATCCGGGAGCTCTGGGCCATAATCTGCCACCCGCCGCAAGCATCTGAGCCGGTTGTGTAAGGGTGAGCTCTGGGTGCGGGGTCCCGGCCCGCCCGTCCTCGCCTGTTCGCCGGTGCCCTTGGTGGGGACGGGGCTTTCTCCCGGTCCGGCGCGGTCCCGGGCGCTGCCCCCGGGGGCGGCCAGGTGGGGGGCGGGGGGCACCGGGGGACATTGACTTCTTGCGAGGTTTGCGCTGCTGGTGGGGCTTTGCAAAGCCGCCGGCTGCCACAAGGGGATGCCGGAGGCCGCGGGCGGAGGCTCCGCTCCTGCCGCGAAGGGCCGGGGCCGGTGGGGCTGGAGAGGCTCCTGTGGCCTCCTGGAGAACGCGGCAGGCGGGCTGGGCTCGGGTCTCACCTTTTTAAATGATTATTATTTATTTGTTTAAGAATTTTGTACATGGACATCACGGCATCTTCCCAGATGTGATGGTATCCTCCCAGACGTCATCGCATCCTCCCAGATGGGATGCAATCCCCCCAGGTGGGATGGCATCTCCCCAGATGTCTTAGCATCCTCCCAGATGTCATAGAGTCCTTCCAGATGTCATAGCATCTTCCCAGATGGGATGGCATCCTCCCAGATGGGATGGCATCCTCCCAGATGGGATGGCATCCTCGCAGGCTCCATTGTACATACCTGAGCGTCACTGCCTGGGAACCAGTTCCTTAGGGACATGCTGGACATCAGGAGGGAGGGAAGCACAGCCTGGAGATGAATAACCTGGCTGACATGTGGAAAGGGTTGCGGGAGAAGGAGCCCCCTTGCCCAGAGTGCTGGAGCTGGCTGCTTCGCCATGGGGATGAGGTGCTGAGAGCGGCTCCTCCGCGGCAGAGCATCGCCCAGTGAACCCGCATGCATTAAATCACCGCTGACGCTCAGGAGCATCCGTGCAGGTGGGGGGGCTGGGAAGGGGCTGGAGGACAGCCCTGATCTTTCACCCCTTGCCCAGTGTCCGGGTGGGAGCACCAAGCCCGGTGGTCTGGCCCAGGTCACTCATCCCTCACCGCCTGGTCATCTCCATCACAAAACCAGGGCGCAATAACTCAGCATGGAAGGGAAGTGGAGGGCGTTGATTTAAACCCGCAGACGGGCTCTCCTAACCCTGGCCCTCCTGGTGGCGGTCAGGGCTGGGTCACGGCCGAGTGCGGCTCCTGTCCCGTGCGCAGGAGATGGCTGCGGGGACGCGGTAAGGAGCTTCGCTGCACGGCCACATCCAGCCCTGCGGCCCCCGTGCCGGGGTGGTGCCCGGTGAAGGAGCGGAGCAGCAGGGAAAGGGCTGGGCGCTGCTGCGGGCATCTGCCGGAGGGTGAGGAGGGGTCTGGTGTGTCACAGCCCCGCTCCCAGCCCCCTCGTAAATCAGGGGCAGGTGTCACTGTATGAGATGGCAAGGCCAACCCTTGGCAGAGGCCGGCAGCCGGTGCAAACCTGGGGTCAAGCCATGATTTACGGCACTGTGGCTGCGTGAGTGCGGTAGGTGGCGGTGACTGGCACAGGCACAAAACCAGGGCAAGCAGGAGTTTGCTGGGGCTCGACGGGGCAGCAGTGGTGTTTGTACATGGTGTGATCTGAGGGTTTCTATACCAGGGTGCAAAATCCCAACCGCTGCCTTTCTCACTGGGGCCAAACCATCGCCTTCACCCCCCGCCCCCTTACCCAAAACAGTGCGGAGGGGGGATTGCCTCCCTCAGCGGGTCCTGCCGGTCCAGGGAATGTCACCCCCTGCCACTGGCGAGGACAAAGCAGTCTGTGTGTCAGTCACACTTGGCCGATCACCTCGGGAGCTGCTGCCCGCAGGACTGAGGCTGGGGGGACAATAACCTCCTTGTCTTGTGCCTGCCTGGTGCCGTGCCAAGACGTCCCCGGAGGTGCCGCACCTTGCGTGGGGAAGCAGTGCGCCTGCCCGCTCCAGCATGTGCTGGAAACTGGGGGATTTCACTGGGATTTACCTGGAATACCCGTTAAGATCATAAACTGCCTTATCCAAGGCTGCAAGTGAGCGCTCCGGCAGGGGGGGTACCGCCCGCCTCCCCGTCCAAAGTGAGCAGGCAGCACCATGGCATGCAGGAGAACAAGGGTTGCCAGGAAAAGTTATCTTTGGCTGTAAAAAAAATATGAAATAAAATGGAAAACTGGATTTTGCTCCCTTATTTGACACAGAGTTTCACAAACTCAGGGCAGGCAGAGGGGGATCTAGCCCCAACGCAGCCCAGCTTTGCTGCCTGAAAAAGTAATTAAGGACTTGGGCATGTTCGTTATAAATGATTTCTTTCTCTTTTCTGCTCCTGTAACAGCAGCATTGGGTCAAAGCATTTTTCCAAGCCTTTTTTATCACAGTTCTGCAATTTGCCTTTGTTTTTGGAAGCCCAGCCAGAGGCCAACACGAGCCCGAGCCACAGAATCGCCGCTGGATCGAGGGCGTCTGTGGGGAGCAGTGTGCAGGACTGGGCCCTGGCCACCTGGGTCTCAAACCATCCCCACGTGCGGCTGGGCACGGCCCCTTGGCGCTGCCGGTCACCGGTCGGCAAAGCCCAAGCATGTCTCCATGCGCAGGGGCTGCTGAGATGCTTTGGCCATCGCTGTGGCTCCCCGAAACTGCAGCCCAGGCTCTGGCTGCTCTGGTTCCCACCCCACCACCGTCCTTTTTAATTTAGGACCTTGGGGTTAAAAAAAATAAATAAATGCCAAGAGAGAGGCTTTTCTGATTAAATTACATCTGGCTGGTGACGGAGCTGGAGATCAATTTCAATTTCTCCCTTTTTTTTTTTTTGGAGGTGGGGGGAAAGTGCCGGGGATGGTGGCAAAGAGGGGGGAGAAAATCAGACTTGCTAATTCCCCAGCTGTAATTATACCTAAAGAGAAATGGTGCCGCATGAAGTCCCTGGTGTGTGAGGAGTAATTTAGGGTTGCTTAGTGAGGCCTCTATGAAATTTGGAAGGAGAGGGGCTCCCTCCCCCCCCCCCCCGGTAATTGTATTTCTGGTGTCGCAGATGGTGCTGGCTCCGGATACTTGCTATAAAGAAGATGGATCGTGGCACGCGGAGGGCGGCGAGGTGACGGCATCGCTCTCTCGCCTGCCTGATGAGCATTATCCATCAGGCCCTTTACAAGGCAGCAGGAGCCGGGACAATAAGGAATTGCCTGGCAGGTAAAGGCCACCACATCCAGTGGCCGGTGTCCCCATCCCCAGCCAGTGTCCCTGCCTCTGCCCAGGTTTATTTCCAGCCCATCTCCTTGGTTGTCGCCGTATCCCTCAGCCTTCCCAAATCTCCCTAAAAATGGCTCTTAACCAGGAGCACGGTCACACGTCTTGAGATGCCCAGAATTCTCCTGATACCCCGGCTGATATTTACCTGGGTATCCCTTGATACCGTGATTTCGGAAGACCCGTTAGGTCACGGGGGTCTGGAAGGGGGCTGAGGAAGAGCCCGGCCATCAGGGCTGCGAAGAAAAGCCTGGGAATGAGCCCGAGTGCAGCAGGGAATGTCCCATGTGCTGGCGGCGACCACGAACGAAGGATTTGATTCTTTTTAATGCTTGTGGTGGGGAAAAGGGCCATGCCATTTGCAGGTATTTCCCCCTATTTATAAAATTTCAGTGCAGCTGTCTGGCTATCTCCTAGCAGCATGTGCATACCCGGCCATGCTCGCCCGCCCGTCCTCTTCCTCATGCCGGCTCCCTCCCCACCAAACACAGCTGCTGCTGCTTGAGAGGGGTTTTCCAGTGGCTCCGCGTGGTCCTCAGCCAGGGGAAAAGCAGCTCCCGGGGCTGAGAAAAAAAAAACAAACTTAAAATCTTGTCCATCTTCAAGGTGCTTAACCCAGCTACGCCAGGGGCTTTGGCTTCTGGAGCCCGGGCGGAATGTGGGCCAGAGGATACCTAAGGACTGTGCCGGAGCAGCCGAGCGTGGAGAGCTAAAAGAGGAGCCGTGTCCCTGGCTGTGTAAATAAATGTCGAATTATCTGATCATGCAGTCGATAAATAGAAAGGGGAGAGCAGGGCGATGGGAGCCGCATCCGCCCAGAGCGTCACTGCGTGGACGGGAAGGGTGGGATGTCCCCAGCCGGGGAAGGGACATGCAGGAGGGACTGGGGATAGAGCCGGGTTTGGTGATTTACAAGATGTGACAAGGCCAGCTGAAAATGATGGATAGGAGGTGGGTAATGCCGCTCCCCAGCTGGGCTCCCGTGGCGTTAACGGAGGGGAGAGGACGTCCCCAGCTATTTATCATCTTTCCCCAGGCCCTTCGAGGATGGTGAACACCCAGTGTCCAGCGCACGCTGGGTGGGTTAACCCTTTCCGAGGGTGCCTGGGGGGAAGCCTCTGCTGCCTGTGCCCTGGCTACAGCAGGAGGATGCTGGTTTTGCTCCTGTTCCCTGTTTCTGTCCCAAGGCACCCGCAGCTGGGTGTGATGCTGCTGCTCCGGGAGGTTCCCTGGTTCCCAAAGGAAAATAGAGTCTTTCCCTTTTTCCAGTTTTGTTTGGGTTTTTTTTTGTGCCTGGGGTGCAGTGGGGGAAGCGCCTGTGGGCAGGCAGGGTGGGCAGCACGGGGCAGGCTGAGGTCAGCAGCTCATCACGGCAGTGGGGGTGATGAGCCCCAGCATTGCCTGTGCAGGAGGGCAGGCAATGGGGGGACGGGGAGGGGGGTGTAGCACAAAACTCTGAATGGCAGCTGGAGCCACAGGGATACCCCCTGGACCTCAGGCGTTGCCGATCCCTCCTGCAGCTCCTTGGCCAGCGCTGCCTTATTAGATTTGGCAAAATATTAGGGGCGTGTTTGGAAGGTTAATTAACCCAAGACACTGCAGCCTGGGAACCCGGTGTCACCGGTGGGTTCGCCCTCAGCCAGCTGAGTTCAGGCTGTCAAGCTGGAATAAAACCTGCCCTGGTACGATATGCCCAGGACCACCCGGTGCCCTTTCACAGCTGCAGGGTCCCCTCTGTGCAGGATTAGACCCGGCACTGTCCGGTCCTTCCTGCTGCTGACCAGGCAGCATTGGAGCCTGCAGCCCTCAGAGCATCCCTGATGCAATGCTTCCTGGTTACCCTGGCCCTATAGGTACCAGTTATATACGGGACCTGCTTCATCAGTGGGGAAACTGAGGCGTGAAGCTGCAAGGGGGGCTGGCTGGGTCATGCAGGAGGGCTGGGGCTGGGGGCCTGCCCATATTTGGCAGCCGCCGCTGCTCACCGGCAAGAAGCCAGCTCGTCCCCCTGCCCGGGTGCTGCTTCTCATCCCATGTGAGCCCCGAGCACCAAATAAACCCCCAGACAGCTCCTTATGCTGCACTTTGAGCAGCGCAAAGGTTTCGCCTTCAACCTAAACTGCATTTCAAGGAAAACCCTGCGCCGGGCAGCTCGGAGGCAGCAGGGTCTCCTTCAGCATCGCCGGGGCAGGAGCAGCCGTGGTGGAAGGTGCTGGGTGCCCTCCCTAGCCCGGGGATGGAGGCAGTGAGGGGCAAACAGAGCCGGGGCGCTGTTTGGGGCTGGGGTACCCAAGGACCGGGGCTGTCTGTCCCCTCCCGCTTCCCCTGCGAGCCCTGCATGTGTCGGGGTGCAGCCGCGCGGCCGGTAACCCGGCGGTCCCATTCCTGTCGTGTTTTACACGGCCGGGCATGTGGTTATATTTTGTTTTGCCAACCTTTGCTTTCCCCAAAGGAGGGAATGAAAGGGCCAGTGTGCCGCCAATTTATTGTGCCTCCTGAGAGCCCCATGGCTGCCGAAAAAGCAGATGCCTTCTGCTTAATCTGGCCTGTTGCTATGTAAACCTCCTTCCCGCTTTGATGTCCCCTATAAATACTCCATGTGTTTCCAATAAACTGGCATTTTTATCACTGGAGCTGTTAAAGGCAGATCTGTGTCAGATTTGTCCCTGGGCTCGGCCGGGGGTTCGCTGGGGGTAACCTCCCTGCCCTCGTCAAGGAGCTCATTGTATCTGGGAACAGGGGGCTGGGGGAGGCTGCAGCCGCCGCAGCCATGGCACCACGCTGGGCTCCGGCACGATGCTCCCGGGGGAGCGGGATGCTGCCTGGGTGCTGACCCTGCAGCGGCCGGGGCTGGACCCTGCACTGGCACCACCGTGGCCCTGGGGACCCTCGGAGCTTTGCCTGCCCGACTGGGCTCCCCCTTGCAGCCCGGCCCCCCCAGAAGCGCTGCTCACCCACGTTGCTTTTCTGCATTTCTTGCAGGCGAGCAGGAAGCCCGGGCTCCTTGGGGGTGACCTCAAGCCCCTCATTCTGCAGCTTAAATGACACAACGACCCAAGGGCGTGCAGGGAACGCAACCCCACGCCCTTCCACGAGGAGCAGCCCAGCAGCAAGGACCTCCCTTCTTTTTGTTAATATTATTTCACTGAGGCGTTAGGACGAGCCCTGCCTCACCTGCTCGCAATCACCTTCCGCATCCCCCCTGCCCCTTCCCTGATATAAATCTCTCTCATTATTGTTGCCGCTCCAGCTCGGGGCATCTCCTCCATCACATCTATGGGTCAGGCCCTGCTCCCTGCAGCTGGGGGTGATGCTGGCAGCACGCAAGGCTTTGGGGTGCTCAGCCCTGACCGGGGGTCCCTGGGGGAGCTGGGTTGCAGCGGGAGCATCAGTCCCGCTCCTCTCTGCAGGAGGAGGTGGCCGGGTGTGTCTGCAGAGGGGGGAGTAAATCCCCAATTCTCAGGACGTTTTGGGACGAGGTCTGAGTGTGGTCTGGTGCCGTAGCAGTCTGTGACAAGGACACTCGTGTGACAGCGCTGAGATGGATGCGTGTGATGCTTCAGAGGGGCATTGGATACAGGCAAGGCTACCGTGGGTCTGGGTCACCCACCGTGTTGGCTCTGAGCATCCCCAGACATTGCCACTGTGCAAAATTCACCCGAAGAGACCCCAGTGGGGCAGGGGGCTCTGTTTTAAACCTTTCCATGCTCAGACACTCCCGCAGGGACGGGGGCTCACACCGTGGCTGCCTGCGGGACGGCAGCTCCGTCTCTTCCCCCCGGAGCTGGAGCATCCTCCTGCCACTGCGTCCTCCCCGAGGGCTTCCACCCCTTCCACGCTGCCCGAAGACGAGGGTCCAGTTGTGCTCCTGCAGCCCCAGCCCCTCCATCCTGACGCCGCACCGCTCGCGGAGGCTGCCTGGGGGGGACACACCATGCTCTGGGCATGACCGGCATGGAGCTGAGCTCCCCATCAAAGTCCAGCGGCAACTGGCTACCAGCCGCGGGGCTGGGCAACCAATGCCTCTGCCCCATTGGGAAACGGGGGGGAGGGAGGTGTTTTGGGGGGTTTTTTTAATCCCTGTTTTGGCCTGAAATGTGGTGTCAGAAGCCTGGCTGATATATGCTGCAAAAAAAGGGGTCGGCAGCGCTGGTATTCTTTATTTTGACAGGGCAATGAAAGTGTTATGTAGTCGTGACGCCTCCCTGCTGCTCCACCCCCCTTGGCCTTTATCAACCTGAAAGAGCCCCGGATCCTATTTATAACCTAACCTGAATTGGGCGATGCATGGGGAAGGGGCCACAAAGAGCGGTGATTTATGAACGCGGAAAAAACAATGCAGACCCTCCGCACTCTCCCCCGGTCCGGAGGGGAGACCCCTTCACCCAGCCCCCCCAGCGCCACAGGGATGGACCTGTGTCAAAATACCCCTTCTTGGTTTGCATAAGGTAAAAGCAGTCCCTGTGCTTGCTTTTGGGTCTGAGATGGGAAGACAGAACTTCCCGGGCACCGGTTCCCCCCCCGCCCCTCCGCCCCCAGCACTATAGTTCCTATACGGACCCTGTCCCACTGGGGTTTGCAGCCGTCACAGGGGGGTCGTGATGAACACCCCAAGGGGCGTTCGTACCCCAGGTTACCTCCCGGCGCTCTTCTGCAACGCCACTCGCCTTGAGACGCCCACAAGCATCTTTCTAAAATTATTTAATAGGTTTGAAACACATCACTTTGGTAAAAAGCGCTTTCTGCTCACATGTCAGGGGCGCTGACAGATTGCAAAGACCCTTGTTACGGTGCAGGGGGGGGGGAGGGATGACAGCAAAGCTTGGCTCTCCAAGGTCAAACCACTTCCATTCCTCACCCTTGCCTTTCTAATAATGTTGTCAGTGAGCACCGGCGTTGGCAGCTTCAGGGGGAACAGGAACGTGCCCTCCAGCTTGGCACAGGCGTGTGCGGACACCCATGGCGGGGTCTCAGGGTGGGGTTGGGGTGGCTGGGTGCTTCCCCAGCCTCATTAAATGCCTGGTACCCGCTGTCAGCGATGGTGATTAAGCTTTTCAATGTTTTTTGCAGCTGTGAGCAGTTGAGAGGAGAGCGTCTGGGCTGCGCTGGGTCTGCTGGGGTTCCCCGCGCTGGCTGCCCTCCCGCTCTGTGTGCATTCCCCCCCTTTTTTCGGATAAAAACCGGGGAGCGGCCAGGGCAGGGGTGGTGCTGCCAGTGCCATCGACCTTGTGCGTCTGCCAGGTTATTGCTGATGACATCCGAATTTGGCGTTTGGACACATTGATGGCTGAAGCAACCCAGCAGGGTTTTGACTTTCCCTGCCTAATTACTGCCAGATTGCTCAGCCCCAGCCCCGTGCTCCCCAGGGACGCGGCTGCACGCGTGGGGAACCGGGCAGGGGCGGGCAGGGCTGCCCAGGCTCTCCCAGGCTTGGGAAAACTCACCCTCGCCCCAGCTTCCCTGCAACCAGGCTCTGCTGAGAAAGACGCAGCACCAGAATTTATTTATTAGGAATGAATTTATTTATTAGGAATTAATTTATTAGCAATTTCCAGTGCTAAAGCGCCTGGAAGTGGAGCTGGGTGGCTCTAAGTTTTTCATTAAGGATGCTCAACCTGCTGGTGGAGGTCTCCCCCATCTCCCCACCTCTGGACCATCAGCTGGGGCTGGGTGTGCTGGGTCCCACTGGCTTCGGTCCATGAGGTCCCCACTCCTGGCACAGCCCCCGTGCTGCAGTTTCACGCCGCAGAGCTTAATGAGGGTGTTTCTTCTATCTTAACTAATTTATTCTTATATACATCGAGGTCAGCCAGGGTGCAGGGCCCTGCAAACGGAGTGAGAAAAGCTCTTGACAACGGAGATCTTGCTCTGCTTTCTGTCAAGCGTCAGCCCTGCTGCCATCAGCATTTCCCTTTGGTGTTGGAGCCGAGCCACTGGCTGGGGACGCAGCACCTCCCGGCTGCTGGTGTGGATTCACCAGGGAACGACACTGGGGACTGGCTGCCTGTGCACGCCACGGCCATGTTATGGTGAGGTTTGGTCTTGCCTGCCCAAGAAGAGCCACGGCAACGGGCAGAACACGGCTCTGGGTGCCTTTCCGGTGCCATGGCTGCTCTAGGTGCCAGCTCCTGGGCTGTAGTGAGCCACGGCACTGGCGGGACTGCCCGGAGCAGAGGGGGAAGCTAATAGTGAAGAGATTTTTGGGAGGCAGCAGCTTGCAGGGGCTTGTTGTGGGAGAAGGAGATCCAGGTGCTGCACTCAACCAAGCATGAAAAATCGCAAAGGGGAAGGGAAAGCTGCTGCGTGTGCTCCCGTTGCCTGTTTTTTGCTGTGCCGGGGAGACCAAGAAGCTCATCTCGTGTCCCCAGACACTGGGGACAGAAGGAGTCAAACTGGCCGGAGAGGTGGGATGTGGCTGGCTGGCGGGGAGACCCTGGGGATGTGAGGAAGCAATGGAGCTGCTGGGGCATGGCTGCTCTGGGCCAGCTGAGCTGCCCCGGCATGTTCCACCCTCCCCCTTCGCACGTCCGTATGAACGGGCTGTTGACCCTGCTCACCCTCGTTGCCCTGCGGAGGGAAGGGTGGCTTGAGGTCCTGCCTCTGCCTTCCGAAACACGCCCGCTGGTGTGCCTGCGCCTGGAGCAGACCTGTGGCTTCTCCTCCCCCTGACCCCTTCAAGCTGGTAACAAACTGTATTGGATGGTAAATACTGTCATCCCGGGTGTCAAACTGGTGGTCGCCTCCTCAGCCCTCTTCCGCCTCCACCACAGCATCAACTCAGACAAAAAGCTTCATCTCGCAGAGCTCATGAGCAAGAAGGACCAGATCCGGACTTGCATAAGCCTGGAAATGTCCATACAATTGCTGCTTTGTCCTAAATTCAAGCAACATTGGGACTGGGATGAACCCACCCTAGACCCGTGGCTTCCTTCTTCCAAAACGGAACCAACTTCAGGGCACGGACCTGTAGAGTCTTCAGATTTAGGACTTTATTCATCAGAATACTCTTTGTCTTCTCTGGTGTCTGGAGGTCATAGGCACATCCATGATGTGTTTGAAGCCCTGCTACCTAACCAAAAGCCTTGCAAGAAGTCAAGGGGTTCCTCAATGGAGACGTTCAAAACGTCTGTAACAACGCCCGCCTGGAGTTCATGTTTCATTGCGCGTTGATTTATCATCCCTTGAGTTAATTATTGACCTTAGCTTTGCCTTGGTCAATATTTACCTCCCCAGGTCAATAAATCTTGACATTCACCTCAACAGAAGTCAATATCTCCTTAGTGTTTATCTATTCCTTCTGTTGCTAATTTTGCTGAAAGCTTTTATTTATTCTTATGAAGTGCGCTTGCTTGGCGCAAGGCCCACTTGGAGAGGAGCAACCTTTGTTTATCCACTCTAGACAAAGCCTTCGCTTCTCTACGATGGCTGACACGGGACATGGCAGACACAAACCATGGGTGGCATCACTCCAGCCGAGGCCGGACACTGCTTGTTTTCACCCCACTGATGAGATCTGGCCAATTTTCAATCATCAGCAGCACTGGGTTTTATGATGGGGCCCACTCCTGGGTCCACAGACCGGCTGCTGAGGAGGTCATGTGTTCCTGCCAGCTAGGCTTGGAGCTGGCCAAGTATTGGGGCAGGAGGAAGAAGAATCACCCCTTATCCTCAAATATTTATGGGAAGAGAGGACAGCTCTCGGGGACCCCATCCCTGCACTGCTGCTTGGTCCTTGAGCTTTGCAGGCAGCTTGTGGGCGCCATTCTCATGACCCCATTCCTAATGGAGGGCACCCATCTGTGATGGGGATAGATGAGGGAGTTGTGATTTTGAAGAGGTTATTTCCACGATCTGAATAATCCTCTCCTCTGAGCAGAGCAGCACTGAGGTCTGAATCATTCCCCGCTCCTGCTGAGGCAGGAACACCCCATCGTGCCCTCAGCCTTGGCCACTGCAGGGGCCTGGGGGTCCTTCTGGATGATGCCTCTGCCCCGAGAGCCCACCCTTCCCTTCTTTCCATTAAACGGAAATAGATTAATCTCTGACGTGTCTGTACGCCACTGTCCCCTCTCCTTTTGATTACCCCATGACAAAGATTAATTGGAGTTGCTGTAGGAGGCTTCTGGCATGGGGAGGGTGCGAGAAACACTTCCACATGGTTGTGAGTGGGTTACGCACAGCGCTGGGAGCCTGGACGCCTCCTGGGTGCTCCAGCTGTGCTGTGGCCGAGTGTCAAGGCCACCATCAGCAGAAAAGCCTTGAAACCCATGGAAAACATAACCTGTAGCTCCCGGGAATCCTTCTCCCCCCCCGACACCGACACCAGTGGGTACAGCCACTCTCCAGCCGACGCTCGTCCATGGCGGTGCCATGCGGGCAGTGCTGGCCTGTCAGTTCGGAAGCAGAACCACCTCCCCACCACCTTTTGCACCAATTTTCTGCCAGTGCAGCCCAAATCCCAGCCCTCTTTTAGCCTACATGGGTACCGAGGAGGACCCTAGCTGGGATGAGATTTCTGTTTCTCGATGGTAGGGATGGGAGCGGGGTCTTCCCGTCCCGAGGGCTGGTGGTTGGACACGTTGGCTGGAGACAGCTGCTGCCTCCCAGCAGCATAAGGCTGTGGACATGCGGTTTCTTATCTCTAAGGCCATCTATGGAGCCTGGGCAAGCTCCGATAAATGCTGGATTCTGTAGCATTGGATGTGGCCAGAGATTTTGTCTTGTAATCACCCGACTTGGGAATAGATATCTCTTCCTTGCCTCTCGTCGCATGGTCCCTCGCCCACCAGGACCCCCCAATGTAATCCCTAATCTCTCTCCCCCTGTGAGGAGGAGAGGGGAATAACCTCCATCTCTGTGCTCCTGCCTCGAACTTTTAATATTTTAATTGAGTGAATTGACCTGGAGTAGTCTATTGAACTCTGCCTGACCTTTTAAATAACAGGTCAAGGATTTAGCTTTGCAGCGCTGACCTCTTCCCTTATCTGCTAATACTGCTCCTCTCTCAATTAGCTGCCATCCCCCCGATCCGGTGGAGTTGGGACTACTTTGCAGGCGTCAGCGTGGCTTCCCCCATGCACGAGTGGGTAACGCTGCACAGCACCTGCCTCCAGGGCTCTGAAACGGAGATCATTGATGCTCCCTTGGGGTTTGCTGTCATTGTCCTGCAGCATCCTTCCTCAGGGACAGGCCTCCAGGCAGGGGTGTCCACCAGCACCCAAAGAAAGCTTCGGCCTCATCTTTTATTGATCGGGAGAATGGAGGCAGGACTGAGGGAAAAGCAAAGATGAAGCTGCTGTGAGGGTGCTGGAGCAGCTCCAGCCTCGTCAGCTACGTTGAGACTGCAAGGGCACTTCCCTCATTTCCCCAGACGTTACAGGTCATCAGGAGGAATGGCTTGAGATCCCACCGGCCCTGGAGAACCGAGGGAGGTGAACCCCTTCGGACCAGCTCAAGCTGCTGCTGCAGCCCAGCCAGAAGGTCCTCCCTGGGACAGCAGTGGAGGACGCATACCAGGAGAGCTGTGTCATGGCTGAGGGCCGTAAAAGATTTTTTTTGGCATTGCAGCAGACCTGGGACACAGGATGCTCTACAATCACATCAGCTTGAGCAAGAGGTTCTGTGTCATGAGCTGCACCAGCCTCTGAGGACCCCTCTGCTCTCCTGTGTCCAGAAGACGGACTCACATCCATCATTGGGGGTTTTAAACCTCTCCATGTGGCCCCTCTGTGGATGTAGAAGCCTGTTCCTTGGGCAGCGGCTGTGGCCATGCCACCCTCTCCCATCCATCGCCTTGTCCATTGGCTCGGCGAAGTGTCCGGTGCCTTCCCAGGAAGCATCCTTTAATTTTTACAGGGATCTGAGTGGGCCAGCGAAGAAACGCAAAGATTTGTAAACCCATAAAACTCTGCCTGGCCCAACTTTATCTCTGCGAGAGCCCGGTTTCGAGAGCAGCCCTGGGTTACCCAGCCCTGTTAAATGAGCGGTGGGCTCTGCATTCCAGAGTATAAATATCTGCCATTGTGGTGCTGAGGAATGCGAGCGTGTTGGAGTCTAAAATTAAAGAGCGGGGCCGAAGGCATCTCGGGTTACCAGAAACAAGACTCCATTGTGCTCCCTCCCATCAGGGCTTCGCGTGGTGCGGGGAAGCGGCTGCGAGTGTTTAGAAACCGCCCGGGTTAAACACAAGGGGTGAAACAGCATTTAATTACAACATTTTGATGCGTATCTTAAGCTGAACTCCCTTGCAACTGCTGCTCTGGAGGGCAGGGTGCCCCACCAGGCGCTTGGTACAATGTGCAGAGGATGCTCCGGGGCTTTACAACGTTTTCCAGGGGCGTTTCTATCATCCGGGTGGGATGCTCTGGCATCCTGTCCCCCGCTCCTGCCTCTGCTTGCCACAGCTTTAAACACATGCTTAAGTTAAGCCCCTCTGTGTTACCTCTGGCAGGGAGGAAGGTGCCACCAGCCCCCACCCCGGCCCCGTCCGCACCCTCCCTTAAACGCAGCCGCTGCTCACATCACTCCGCTCTGTTTAACACGCAGAGCCAGGGATGCTCGGCTGATGTTCACTGGCAAGGAGGCCACCTGCGCCAAGGAATTTCTGGCCCCTGGAAAAAGCTGGTGCAGGGGAAACTAGTGCCTATTATTATTTTTTTTGGTAATGATACTCCGTGTTCTGCAAAGGTCAGTGTGAGATTCTGCCGCTGTTGCACTGGGGATGCACGGCTGTCGTTTGACCTGCGCTACGGCAGTCCTGAGGGAAGCCCCGTCCCGGCGAGCCCTCCTGGCAGCCACGCCGGACCAAATCCTTCAGGAGGAACTCTCCTGTCTGCTCACTTCAGATGCGGATGCATGAAAGCAAGGAGCAGGGTTAGGAAGAGTCAGATGGATGGAAGGAGCAGACCAAGTCAGATTTGCTTCTTGTTTGCCGCTGGTTGTGGTTAGGCTGCTGCTCTTCGGAAAGGGGGGTGATCCCGAGCACTACTTCCCTGCACCCGGTGCAGATTTGTGACGTCTCAGGTTTGCATTCCCAGTTCCCACTGGAAGCATCCAAGCACCAGAGCAGCGGCGGTGGAATGTGCAGCTCACGGGGATGCTGGAAGTGGTCCTGGGAGGTAGCAACCGCAGGGAGAGCTGGGATTTTCCCTGCCTTTCACGAGGGTTTAATCTCACATCTTGCCCCGAAACTCTGGCAGTTGTTGGCAGCGTGGATGGGGGCTGCCACGGCGCCAGGGATGTGGGATCTCCCTGTGCAGAGGGTCCGGCCACCTCCTTTCAACCCCACCCCGTGAGCACGGGCTCTGGTTACGGTTTCAGACCCATACGCCTGCTCAGTGAGCACGCGGTTCCTGATGCGGAAAAAACACAGAAACCTCGGTAAATACGGAGCTGTTTCCTGTTGCCGTTGTGGTGTCCCCTGAGCAATCAATTTATGGCCCCTAAAGCTCCTCTAAGTGGATTTAACTTCTTAAGATAAATCTTTTCCCTTTGTGCGTGCAGTGCGTGGCCCCGGTTCTGCAGCCACTGTTGCTAAATCGAGCGTTCGGGAGGATTAAGCCCCGCAGCTGCACCCCTGGCTGAAGCCGGCATCGGTGGCAGTGCCGAGCCCGGCGGCAGCAGCCACTCTGCTGGGTCTGTGCTGGCGTCTCATCCCCAAACCGTTCTCATAGGGCTTTTTTTTTTAATTAAGGGGACCTGTTTGCCCTGGGGTAAGATCTTAGGGCTGATCTATGATTTTCCTTACACAAATGGACTCAACAAAGAGCTCCTGGAAGCCCTCTCCCTGCTCCCTCTGCTGCCTCGCAGCAGAGATAAGCCCAGGAGGAGCCTCTTTGGGATGGACCGGGATCCTCGAGCCACTGTGTTTATCCCCAGGGGCTGCTTTAAGTAAATAAAGCTGCTAATGGACCCTCTGCCTGCTCTGTCCTTGCCCAGTCTGGTGCAAACCGGGTCCCCAGGCTGGGGGTGATGCTCTGGGGCTTGGGGCTCGCCCATCGTGCTGCTCCCCTTCTGCGAAGCAGGGACCAGAGCTCTTGAACCTCTGTGGGAGCGAAGCGGCTGGCCCGTGGTTATTTCTTCTCCATAGGCCCGAGGCAGCTTCACCTCTCACCGGAGAGGAGGAGCTGGGTTTAATTGCAAACGGGAGCGGGGATGCTTGGGCTGGGGGACGCTCCCCAGCTGCCAGCAGCGCAGCCCCCGGCTCCAGCCTTCTGCTTGTGCGGGACTTGGAAAAGGCCCTATTAGCTCCACAAATTTTAAGCACAACCAGATGTGGGAGATGAAGCTGTTAAACTCCTTTTGTGCTCTCGGTGGAGGCTGAAGGGGGGGTGGTGGTGATGGTGGTCCTGGGCCCCTGCACCGTCCTGCACCCCCTCCACTGAAACCAGAAGCTTCGCTTGGTTGGGGAGGGGATGGGGCAGCTCAGATTTTTCACGTGTGACACTTTGGGGAGTCTCTCGTTGCTAAAACTGAGTCTAAGGCTTGTGCCACGAGCACCGTCCCCAGATTCTGCTCCTTTACCAGCATCGGCTGCTCCAGAAATGCGTCGTGAGCTCTTTGCAAACAGGAGCCCCATTTCCAAGAGGCAAACTGCTGGAGGTCTTGGCTTTCTGAACGCATGCCAGCAGAAAGCTTCTCCCTGCTGGGAGTTGGTGTGCTTTCGATCTGGTCACTGGGAACAGGTATCCCCGAATCCCAGGAGAGAGCATGAGCAGCGAGGATCCAGCAGCCCCGCCGCTAATAAATCAGCAGTGCTCTGTAATTTTATGTAACGTTAATAAATCAGACAAATGAAAATAGCTCGAGCCTTGTAAGGCATAAATCAACCTCCTGCTCTGGCATGGTGCTTTAAAATAATTTGTAGATTGATGGTTGTCTGACTGAATGAGGGAGTTGGGGGCCTGGGAAGATTTTTAATGACCGCTGCGGTGCAATGTCTCCCCGGGCAGAGCCCCAGCTAGTCCCCCCTTCCCAGTTTGCCAGAATTGGCTCTGGGGGAACTGGGAGATGGCTGCAGCGCAGGGAGCAGGGGGAGAGGGCCGAGCCGGCTGCCCTGGGTGCCCCTCACCCTGGGTGCCCTTCGTTGGCATCAGCGGCTTTTCTGGTGCGATGAAGCTGGGGTCCCCGGGCTCTGGGTGCAACCTTGGTGGGATCAGGCCACCTTCCTCCTGCTGGCGTTGGGATGGCATCGTGGCCAGCACAGGATCTGTGCCCTTGTCACAGAGGGCTTTGAGGGTTTTGGAAGAGGAGAAAGCAGCAGGAGGTGGCAGCCTGGCAGGGCATCGCTGCCTGGAGTGCAAGGGACCCACTGGACCTGCTTCCAAAAACCCCCCCCCTTGTCCTTCCCTGCCCTTCCCTGCGGCTCTGGCGGGCTCACCACGACGTGGCCGCTCCGGGGATGCACTGGCATTGCCACGCTGCTGGCACCGTGCTGGCTCCAGCAAATGTCTCTGTGTGGCGAGAAGCACCGTGATGCGTTTTGTCTCCAGGGACGCATTCAGAGCAGGTTGGGCACGAAGCACCCCAGGAGCAAGGACCTGGCTCCTGCCTTAGCAGTGACCCCAGGGCAACGCCGGCGTCAAACCCAGGGGAAAATAATAATTTTTTTCGGGTTGTTTCTGCTATTTATTTCTATCCTGGTTTTAATTTCTGGGCTCCGCGTTGCTGCCCCCTGCCCTGGCAGGTCCCTTGGGGTTTCGGGGCTGGTGCCATGAGTGTTAGTGTGGGGTCGGGGCTCCTGGTGGTTTGCTGGTGGGCAACTCCTTAAGGCTTCTTGGCCTTATTTTCCCCATCTGTGCACTGAAAGTAATATTCCTTCCTAAGGGCACTGGCTCCATTAGCTGCTGTTTGCAATTAGACCTGACCTATACCCACATTCTCTAACTGGTTATACTGGCACAACTGGTATCCTTCAACCTGCATTCACAGCCTTAAGGCTCACTGATATGTCACCGCTGGACCTCCCAAACCTGCCGGTACCCGACGGTGCTCAGACCTGGTTTTTGCAGACAGGGGGTGGGTGCCCAGCAGAAAGCCGCTCTCCCCACCATGGAGCCCCCTCGGCTCTGGCCCATCCAGCTGCCTCTGCCCCAGGAGAGCTCGAGCGCAGGTTTTGTGCCAGGTTTTTTTTTTTTTTGCGGTGTTGCGTGTTTTATTGCTTTTGGAGGTGTGAAGAGTTAAGTGCTTGGCCGGAGGGCAGTGGATCAGGGTAATTGCTCCCTGACACGAAGGCAGCGTGTTCCAGCAGGATAATCCGCTCTGCCTGTGGGTTTTATTCTCATGCATGGGGTTTCCAGTGGGATCCCAGGTGCTCGGCAGGTCTGAGACCCCCTTGAAAGCAGCGGTGCAGTTCTTGGCTGTCCCGGCGAGGGGTCCCTTTTGCCAGAGAGCAGCCAGCTCCTCGGGGTGCCCACGGCTTTCAGTCAGCCCTCAGCCCCCTGCATGGCACAGGGTCTCCAGCGCTGTGGGGCCATGCTCTGCCTGCAAAGCGGGGCCGGGGTTAAAGCCTCTCTACAGCGCTTCAGCCCGACGTGATGACTTGCAGCGATGCGGCCACCTGCCATGGTGCTGCCAGCGCTGCTGGACCATAAGCTGCCAGTCTCCTTGTTTTTAAGAGCTGAAATGAGTTGCTCCCCAAAATGGAGCATCGAGGCAGGTCCGGCGTCTCCCTTCCAGCCAAAGCGGGTCTAAAGCCCATCCCACCACCCAGGGATGAGCCATGAGCATTTCAGCTCACCCTCTCGTGGATTCACGGCCAGATTTTAAACCCTTTGTAGTGGGAATTTGTAGCTCTCCCCAATCCCTAGGGAATGAGGACATTAAATAATTAGAGGACTCTTCAACTGATGCCTCTCGCTCAGTGTCGGGCGCTTGGAGCGCCTTGGCCCCGCTCTCGGCCCCGCTGCCACCGAGGGAGGCGCGAGTCGGCGCAGGGAGATGTCACCCCTCTGTGAACCGCCAGAAAACATCGGGCATCACATGTCCAAACCCCGCAGCCCTCGGATTATCATATTTTGTCGTTAGACCCTAATGCGAGCTGTGGAATGCCAGCTGCCCTGTGGGAGAAGAGAAACCCCAGTGCTTTTAAGAAGAAGGTGTCAGCACGGATTTTTGCTGATGGTTTCTATTGCTGATCAAACAGAGGAATAATTAACGAATTCAGGCTTTTGATTAGGAATTTATTTTTTTAAAGGAATCATGGGGAGTGATTAGTGAAAATAAATTGCGTGACCCCGTGGTTCCCATCCAGCGTTTCCTTGGCTAATGAGGTGAGTTTGAACCCTGCAAGCAGGGCTAGGAATCCGGCTTCCCCGTTTAATAAAAGGCAGCTTATACCTAGTGAAACCGGAACCACAGTAAATGTCAGGCTCATTTTATAGCTGGCTGGGATTAGGATCATTAGATACTGTTTTTGGGACAGCAGCGCCCAGATGCACGCAGACGAAGTCATGGTCCTGTGACGCTGAAAAGTCCCGGCCCTGGGGGACCGGCTGCTGGAGCCTGGGGGGTGACCATGGGCAAATCAATCAACGTGGTCAAGAGAAGGAGATGGTTTGGTGTCACCCCGGCAAGCTGCCTCACAGCAGCACCGTCACGGGACCCCGCATTCCCTGAGGTAGTGCCGGAAGAAGCCAAGCTTGATCCCGTTGGCAAATATCCAGTCCCGCTTTGCGCCTCCCTACCTCTACCCCGGCCGTGTGTCGCACCCAGTGTGCCAGCGCCGGCCCCGAGCCGCGTGCCTTCCCCTGAGCGCTCGTCTCCCGGAGGGTTGCAGCGCTACGATAAGGTGGTGGTGAAATGACGTGCGCGTTCGCCGCTCACTGCTGCCCGAAGCTTTCGGTAAAGCACCGCAGCATCCCTCCGTGTCACTGGGAGGGGATGTGGGCAAGATCTGGGCGGGGGTGGGGAAGGCAGCGTTTTCGTTCCAGCAGCGTCTCCCCAGCCCCGCGCTGAGCTTCGGTAGGTGCCAAACTGGGATGGTAAAACCCTGAGAGCACTGGGAAGGGGAGGCTCAGCCGGAGCTGGAGCTGCCCTCAGGTGAGCTGGCCCGGGGCATCGGGTGCATGGTGCAGGTCCCAGCGCGCCTGACAGCCCTGCGGCCACGGCTGGGCTCACACATTTGCAGGTTTTCGGTCTCTTACTGCAATCACACACACAAAAAATTAATCCCCAGTTGCTGCCATTGGGGCTGCTCCCTCCGCTGGTGGGTGAAGATAAGGAACTCACCCAGGCACCCCTTGGGGACGCAGCAAGAAGCCAAGTTCATTCTGTAGAATGCCCTGGATGTCCCTCCTGGAGCGCCGGATTTCCAGGAAAACCCAGAGATGGGTGTGGGGCTGGGTGGTGGTCCGGGGTGGGGGGCAGTTTTTAGACATTTTCCTCTGGTAAGAAATTTAGCAGTGGAGATAAAATGGGAACCTCCAGCGCCCAGTGGTTTTCTACCAAGGTGGGAAGAACAGGAAGCCGCTGCCGGGTCGCTGAGTGGCATCTGGAGGAAGCCGTGACGCATAATCCCTCTCCTAAAGCTAAACTGGGGAAGAACTGAACCCCCAGTGTTGAGTGCCACGTCCATGCAGGCTCCCAGCGCCCAGCGGGACTCCGCGCGTGTTAAATAACAGCTTCTTCTTCGTCACACCCAAATTAGAAAGCACAAGGGTGCGTTGTCGCAGCCGGGGGCAGAAAAAATAGGATTTTTTTTTTTTGCACATAAATAAGCGGCACTGGGAGAATTCAAGGTGGGAGCAAAACGTGCTCGAGGGTGGGGCGATGCTTGGATGCGCCAGCTGGGAAAAGACCGAGTTCGTCTCTGTGGGAGAACCCCAATTAATGAAATGGCGTCCGATCGCTCAGGCCCTTTCTGGAGCTGTCCCCGCAAATGTCCCGCGTTGTGCCCCAAGGCAGCAGCGTCTGGAAGCGCCCCCGTCACAGGGCCGGGACACGGACAGCTGCCACGGGACGGTGGGGCATGGACCCCTGCCCACCCCGTCCCCTTGCCACGCTCTGTCCCAGCAGGGCTGCCTGGCTCTCAGCTTAAAATCTGATTAATTTATTCTTTCCAGGTTTTTCTTGGGCCGGCCGGAGAAGCAATATTCCTGCGCGTGGATTGCAGCCGGGTTAAAACAAAGAGGGCACCTGCTCTGCACCGGTGTCCAGGTTTCACTGCTGAGTTGCATCCCTCGTGGGTCGGGGCTGGTGCAGGCAAAGGCTGCCCGCAGCCCCAATATCTGCTCAAGAACAGGCAGCGCTCGCATGCTCCTGGAAAGAAAAACGTGTTGTGATCCCTGAGGGATATGACCCAACATTCGTGCGAGGGGAATGACGCCGTAACGCGATTACATCAGGGAAGAGCCCGAGCTGGTTAAATAAAATGACGTGGGGGTTCAGGGAGCAAGGGCGAGGTGGCTGCGGGGCGTTCTTGGTGCAAACTGACCCCAAGAAGGTGAATTTTTGGGCCTGGAGAAGGGACCACATCGCCAGCTACCCCAGCCCAGCTGATCCCAGGCTGGGGGAGGATTGCGTGGGTCTGGAGAGTTTTGGGTTGGGTGGATAATGCCTTAATAAACGGGTTGTCCTCTGGACACCTCCCATCAACACAGTATCCTTGGGGCAACTGCTTTATTTTTGCACAGTAAACTAATAGTAGGAAAGCATTCCAGGTATTTGGGATTCCTCGGAGCGCAGTTCAGCAGCTGAGGACCCAGCCCACGGCTCCCCGCAGGCCGCAGCTGGGTCTGTGGGGGTACGGGCAGGGGTGGGACCGGGGTGCAGGGATCAGGGTGCTGGGTGCAGGAGTGCAGGGTGCTGGTGTGCAAGGGGTTGGGGCGCAGGGTGCTGGGTGCAGGGAGTCAGGGTGCAGGGTGTCAGGAGGTGCCGGGGTGCAGGATCCGGGAGGGTGTCGGGGGGGTGCGGGTCGGGGTGCAGGGTGCTGGGGTGCAGGGTGCAGGGTGTCGGGGTGCAGGGTGCCGGGGTGCAGGTGGCGGGGTGCCGGATGCAGGCTGTCGGGGTGCCGGGGTGCCGCGCTGCCCGCGCCCCCGCTCTGCCTTTGTGCCGGGCCCGGCCGGACCGCGAGGCCGCAGCGGAGCCCCCGCCGCCCCCAGCCCCGCTCTCGCCGCGGAGCCGCCCCCGCCTCCTCCCGCCCCCGCTGCGGCCCAGGGGCCGCCCCGCCCCGCCCCGCCCCGCCCCGGGCCCCAGCCCCAGCGCCGGCCCCAGCCCCCGCGCCCGCGGGCGCCGCGCCGCCCCGCATTGTCCGGGGGGCAGCGGCAGGATGCGCCGTCCCGCGAGGCCGCCCGCCGCCGGGCTGCGCTAGGGCCCGCCGGCATGAGGTGAGGGCGGCCGGGGCCAGGGGCGCCGCGGGGGCCGGCATGGGGGCGAGCGGGCAGGGGAGCGGGCAGGGAGGGGGCGGGGGGCGGGAGGGGGCAGGCAGGGGGGCGAGCAGGCAGGGAGGGGGGCAGGCGGGGGGGCAAGCAGGCAGGGGAGCAAGGGAGCAGGCAGGGGGGCAGGCAGGGATGGGGCAACCCCCCCATGCTGCCAGGGATGCCCTGCTCCGGGCGGAGGGTGGCTCCTGCTGTGCCCTGGTATCCACCGTGCCCGAGTTTTAGGGAGAAAGCAGCCAGATTACGGGCAATGGAGGGGCCACGGGGGGGGGTCGGTGCTCCCGGTAACCCAACCCCTCCCAGGGGACGGGGCATCCCCCGCCGCCTTGGCCTTTGCCTCTCCCCACCCTCCCTTCCCCAAAAAAGGGTGTGGGGAGCCCTGGGGAAACACGCTGGTGGCCTGGGCCTGCTTGGCCAAGAGCTGCCCGGAGGGATGCACGCCTCGGGGGGGACCCTCTGTCTGTCTGTCCACCCATCCTTCCATCCATCCATCCATCCATCCGTCCACCCACCCAGGAACAATGCGCGCTCCCCTTGGCCGCTGTCGCATGTCAAGCGCACGCTGGAGCGCTCGCCTTCAAAACAGTCGTGGCGTTGAGGAGCTGACGGCAATTCTTAATTAGGAGCTTTGCCTGGAAGGCCCTGTTCTTCTTTTTCTTTCTTTTTTTTGGTGTTGAAGTGTGCTTTTTCCACTTGGGGGACAAAAGGCACTTGGGGAAGGTTATGAAATAGCTTTGCCCTGTGTCTTCCAGCGTAAACTCTCCGGGATTTGGAGACGCCGTGTGCGGGTTTACAGCGTTCCTAGTTTCGCTCGGGGATCACGAAGATGAACGTGATCATTAATTGGACCCTGGGTTTGCGACACACATGTTTCAGGGGTGCGAATGCGTCGAATTGAATTCGTAAGAGCAGTTGGGCACGCGTGGTGTTTAGTTCGGATGCTGGGTCTTTGTGCAGGGTACAGCAATAGCGGCTCCGAGTTGATTTCCTGATCACACGTGTGGGAATCGCTGAGGTTTTTCCCCTGCATTCCTTCCAAGGCGCTCCCCTCCGGAGCCGATGGCTGAGAGCTGCCTAGGTTGCCGCTCTGGTACACGGCCGGCAATGACAGGGAGCTGGGTTGGCCGTTCCTGGATGCCAGCATGCGGCTCGGGCGCCTGTTTGTTCTTAGAGGTGGTTCTGAATGAAACATTTTGGCGGGGGCTGAGGCCTGGGAGTTGTTTATCCCATTAAACATTTGTTTTAGCTCTCTCTCTCTCAGAAGTGTGTTGACATTTTCTCTTGGGGGACCGCGGGGATAATGAATGGCACGTACTGTATTGTGTTCCTCGGAAAGCCACAGGGTCCTGCAATAACATAAACACCCAGGGCTGAATTCATCCCAGATCCGAGAGGAACGGGCTCGGTGTTTACATACGATGCTGGTCCCGAGCCGCAGCTCATGTTCAGAGTTTATTATTGCTTATGAAAATGCCCCTGTGAATACCCCTCAGCTTTATTTCTTTTTTTTTATGATTTTATTTTCCTGCTGCAGTTGCACTCCCTGCTCTGCATTTTCCTTGCAAAGCATCTGCGGGGGAGAAGGAGCGAGCTGGCTGGGTTTTGGGGTGGCTGGGCCTGGGGGTGGGGGGGAGCAGCCGTGGGCTCTCCCCACTCCCAATTCGTTTTCTCTGGAGCGGGGAAGGGTTTTGCTGCCGCCTTTGTTCTCCCGCGGAGCCCCCGCCGCATTCTTCCCTTTTGCCATTATCATTTTGGTTAAACAGAGAGGCGAGCTGTGTACCATATGGATCATGTTAACAATTGCTTATCTGGAGCTGGTGTTTTCTCCTCCCTCCCTTTCCCCCGGCCTTTTTCTCCCTTCTGAGGTCTGCGTTGGGGCTTTTGCGGCATCTTGGGTCTGGTGCCGGCTTGACGTGGTCCCGTAACCCAACCTCTCCCCTTGTGGCTCGTCAGAGATAATTCCCCAAGTTAAGACGCGGAATAAAGGCTGAGGAATCTCCAAAGCGTGCCCTGAAATACAGGAAACGGTTGGGAAAAGCCAGCGTGTCCCTGCTTGTAGATTCACGCCAGAAGTGGGCTTTGCTGCCATTACAGCTGAGACTCTGTTTGCCTTTATTTGGGGAGGGGGGTGACGGCCAGGAGATGATCCCGGTGCTGCTTTGCGTGTTTGTGCAGACCCATGCAAGCCGGGGCCGGGGTTTTCCCAAATCCTCCCCTCCAGGCTGCTCCCAGACCTGTGTCGAGGCACCTAAGTGGGCTGAAAGTTTTGAGCCCTTGCCCTGCGTCCGTCCTCCGCTCTGGGGCGTTCCAGTAGCTGGAAGGACACAAAAAAAAAAAAAAAAGAAAAAGCTATTATTTCTGGTGCCCAGATACAGATGTGAGGGCCTAACCTCAGGCCAAGGGAGTGGCCATCGGGTCACTTAATTCGCCTCCTCCTTCCCCCATGGAAAAGGTAAACACAAAAGCCTCCGGGAGCGTTCGCCTCCAAAGCCGGTATCGCATCCCGCGACAGCGCTGGCAGATTAGAAGGAATAAAACGATTCTGTGGGGCACGTCGTCACCTCTGTAGTGACGGCGTCGCCGGCGGCGTTAAAAAAAAAATGCCTGGAAGGAGCCTGGAAGCGTGTGCCGTGTCTCGCTGGCATTGGCAGATGCCGTGGGCTTTATCCGCGTTAATTATTTTTGCGTCCTCCTGGTCGGGGAGATATTCCTGAGGGTGGGAATGCTGCCGCCGGATTTTTCTGCCAACAGCCAAATATTCTCCTGTCTCCGCTTCAGTCTCTGCTTTTCTAATGGTCGGGGGTCGTGGCACCCCCCTGCCCTACAGCTGGTGGGAGAACGGTCATGTGTAGGGAAGGAGAAATCCCTCAATCCGCAGCTCGTGGCAGCAGACGCGGGAGTGCTGGATTTGAGCGAGGATTCCTAAAGGGAATTTCCCTGCCGATGACATGAATGCATCTGGAGAAGTGACGGTGAGCCTTGCGCCAGGCTGACCCTTGCCTTTACACCATTGCAAACCCTTTGCAGTTCTGTTTTTTGAGCTCCGGCGATCATATGGCTGGAAGCGGAGCTTTGCCATTTGGCAGGGCTGTCAGGAGGCTCTTGTTGCTGTCCTGGGGCCGATCCTGCTGCATCCAGCCCAAACATCAGCTGGAATTTTGCAGCGTGCAGGGAAGCTTCAGGCTTGTGGCTCTGAGCATCTCATTTGCTTGGCGCGCTCCCTTCCCTCCGCTCCGGCAAACCAGCCCCAGCTCGGGGGAGGGGGGGCAGGTCCTTCTCTTGTAGCTTTTTGGCAAAATAAAGATGTTTTTTGTCCTTTTGGAGTGTGCAGGGGCATGCTGGTCGGTGCATGTGCTCTGTGGTGCTCTGGCTCCAGGAAGCTCGTCCCTGCCGCCGGTGCTGCCGGTGCCGCCCGTGCTGTGAGGTCATGCGCGTGCGTCACTGGCCGCCCAGTGCTCTCGTCCCAGGGGACACGCATGCCAGCAGCGGCGCCCAGCTCCTGATCGAAGGGGGCCATTGGGACTAAACCAGACTTTTATTAGCATTAGCAGGAAAATTCCCATTGCTGGATCAGCAGCCCAGTGGGGAATAAATCAGTTCTTCCCAGTGCCAGCCCTGGCGATTCCCAGTCCTGAGAAACCCTTGCAAGGTCCTGCCGCTGCGAGTTCATTGCCGTGATTGCTTCTGGTCCATTTTCCTGATGGTTTTTCCTTTGGACTCGGCTTGTCCTTGTGCTCCAGGGTGGTGAGAGGGGCTTTCCCCGCTTCTCTCCCTGTGGCTCTGAGCAGGATCCTGGTGCTTTTCCTGCTCCATGAACCCCGGTCTTGCTTTGCAGAGGATGCTGCTGCACGCGTGGGCGCTGCCCGGGGCCGGTGGTGCCTTGGCAGTGCCGGGCTTGGGTCTCCTCTTCATGGGAACAAGAGTTTAAAGTCGGCACGGGCTCTCCGCAGGCAAAGTTTATTTTGCTGTGCACCGAGGGTGCTGTAAAATCTCCATCCTGGCCTTGTGGCCTGTTGTCAGCTGGAGCTAACGGTGGTTAAATTGTACAGATTGCTAACACCATTTTTCCTTCAGTGGTGCATGCCTCGGGTCGCTTATCAGCAACGCCTGATCTTTACGGGGGCCCTAATAAACCCGGCCAAGGCCTCGCAGATGCTGCCGCCTTCGCGCCAAGCGCAGGGGAGGATGCAAACGGAAGGTTTGCTTCCTTTCTCCCGAGGGCAGGCGGCTCAATCATGGAAAAATCAGGCATACGGGGTTCAGTGGTGGGATGGCAGGGTTAGGGGAATGGTTGGGCTTGAAAGGGCTTTCCCAACCTCAACCATTCTGTGATCTGTTTAATTACAGTGATGCCGTCTGCTCCTCGCAGCCCTCGCCCCGGGCCGGGATGCCGGGGTGTGCGCCGGGGTGGGATGCTTGGCTGGCGGAGCTGTGCTGCCCAGGCGAGTGTTTGCCCTCAAAAGAGGGCACTTCCCCCCAAGAAAGTGAAAACCGATGTCAAGACAAATTGCACTTTAACCTGCCCTTGTCTTGCCTACAAAAAAAAAGCTGAATAATAGCTGAATAAGTACCCCCCTCCCTGCTCTGGCCGCGCGCGGAAGGGGAGCCTGCTCCTCACAAAGCCCTTGCTGTGTAAATAGAGGAGAGGTGCAGCAGAGGCACTGGGCTGGGGGGACTCGTGGCATCAGGGGACGCTGGAGCCCGGGTCCTCTCCCTGTGATTAATCTTCCTCAGCATTGCTTTAGGCCTCTGAAGAGCAGAGGCTGCTGGGTGGCTTTGTCCGCTCCCTCAGCTGTGCCACGGCAAAGGGACGTTCCCCTCCGAAGAAGGGACGTTCGTTCCCCTCCGAAGAAGGGACGTTCATTCCCCTCGGAAGGGATGTTCCCTTCCGAAGCTGTTTCTTTCCTTTGGAAAGAGCCTGCCAAGCCCTTAACTCTGCTCCCTGTGTCCCGTTGCCTCCTGGAAAGGGATAATGTGGGTGTAATTGATGGTGAGCGGCCTAATGGCTGCAGAAATATGTAATTAAAGGCCAGGGGTGACGCGCGGCACGGCCGTGCTGCGCACGGGAGGTTAGGGAGCTTGAGTGCGGTTTGGAGGGCTTGTCCTGCCCGCCTGCGGGTTGCCCCACTCGGGGTGCCCCGTGTGCCTGGCCCCTCGCCTCGTCGGGGGGACGCCGCGCTCCCCGGCTGACGCAGCCCAGCACGGCGAGGTGGCAGAGCTGTGCGTGCAGCCTCTGCACCGTGGAGGTAATGGGAAGGGTGGAGGCGTGGGGGTTTCCGTACCCGTTCTGGTGGCGCTGTAGCTGTCTTCCTGTAGTTTAGCTGGGTCTGGAATTACCAAATCCCTGGGACCAGCCCCATCCTGCCTCACGTCCCCCGGGCTACATCCCCATCCCAGCCCTGCTCTGGCTGGTTCATAGAATCACTGAATCGTTTGGGATGTAAAAGCCCTTTCAGCTCCCCCAGCCCAACCGTTCCCCTGCCCCTGCCATCCCACCCCCAAACCCCGGCCCTAAGCACTGCGTCTGCCCGGCTGTTAAATCCCCCCAGGGGTGGGGACGCAACCCCTTCCTTGGGCAGCCCCTTCCAGTGCCTGACAGCCCTTTGGGGAAGGAATTGTTCCCAATGTTCAACCTAACCCTGCCCTGGCACAACTTGAGGCTGTTTCCTCTTGTCCTCATTCCCAGAGTATCGCCTCCTCCACCCTCCAAACACTGAATCAGGCTGTGTGTTGCAAACATAAATCTGCTTAAAATGCCGACGTGACATGAGCAGGTTGGGCTTTGCGAGGCCTGGCAGCCCTCGGCGGCGCTGCAGGGATGGGGCGATCCCTCCTGGGTGAGTCGGTAATGGCCACGGGCAGGACGTTGTGCCTGGGAGGGTTATGGCAGCCTGAGAGCCCGCGGAGGGGCTGCAGCCCCGGATCTCCCCGGGGGGCGGTGCACCCCCGCTGGCTCTGGCCAGGACGTCCCTCCCGGCAGGAGGGGGACGGTGCTGTGCCCATGGCTCTCACCAAGTCCTGGTGCTTGCTCAGATGCTGGGGCGAGTGGGCGGCATGGCCTCCCAGGTCTTATTTTGGTATTTCCTCGTGTACGTCCCAGGCAGCGCGGGCACCTGCGCGGCCCCTCTGCTCGTGTCGCTGGTGGGGACGCAGGGACGCTTCTTCATGTTACACTTGGCAGCTTCACGCTCTTAGAAAAACAGGTTTTAGCAGCGGCGCTGAAGTCCCAACAATGTAAAAACAAATGGGGAGCTGCAGCCTTGGAGATTTATTGGAGGTGCCACCAAATAATGAGATTTAAGAAAGACCTTTGGAAGTGTTGTTCTTTTTTCCCACCTTGGTGTGGTGGATGCTTGGGGTTGATGAGGGCGACATCCGTGCAGCACAACATGGCTGCTGGGCCGTGGGTGCTGGCAGGCAGCGCTCACGGAGGTGGGCATCTGCTGATATAAAGATATTTCCATTTGCATCTCAATCGCCACCAACCCGAGCAGTGAGGCCGTGGGGCCGAAGCTGCCGGGCTCTGCGCGGGCAGGGCTGGGTGTTGCGGCGTGGCTGCTGTTTGGTGCGAGCCAGGTACGCGCTACAGAAATAACGTCGTTATGGATCTGACCTTGGGCTGTTCATATCCTCCTCCAACAAGGTGATTACTTTTTAATGAGTGGCTGCTGAAAAGGGAGGAAAATGAATTATTTGTGCCGTAGGATTAGCTCTGGCGGAGACAGGAGCGGCACTGCCCCGATCGATAGGCTCTTGCACAGAGCCAGCCCGGCACCAAACTTCTCCCTGATTTCCCGGCGATGCCTCCACCCCGATGCTGCTGCTACCTTCTTATTCTTTAACCTTATTTTTTATTGCGAGCAGCAGCCCTGTAGCGGCGTGTTGGGACGTTTGCACCCCGTGCTATATGATATATAATTATAATTGGCTTATAATAGCCACGTATCTGTGCAAACTCCTGGGGCACGGAAGGTGGGAGCCATCGGGGCGGCTGCTCTGACCGTGGCACATGGGTCCCCAAAATCGGAGTCCGTCCGTGCCGACCCAGGCGTACAGCAGAGGGGAGCCGCGGCCTCGGGCGTGGATGAGGGCAGCAGTGTCAGCGAAGAAAGAAGCCAAAAAAAGGGAACTTCTGGAAAATCCATTAGTGAATGGAGTGCAGGAGGGAGCTCAGCTTTTCAAGCTGCTGAGGCGGTGTTTAAAAAAGAATCTGTGAGTCAAAAGGCTTGTGAAAACAAAAGCCACCGAGAGGGCCTCCCCCAGCCCAGCTCCGGCCCCGCTGGGAGGCTGCGGGTGCTGAGGGCAGGGAAGGTGGCCCGCAGGGGATGGGGACGGGGTCCGTCATCCCGCAGGGTGTGAGATGGGGGCACCTGGGGACCACGAGAAAGGAGGTGCAGAAATGACGGAGGAGTTCTTCGCTCCGTTCCCTGCGGAGCGTGCTGCCTGGCAGGGCACTGAGGTGGAAAATACAACCGCGTTGTGCGGTGCTGGATAGGGCTGGGAGGCTCCCCAGAATTAGAGTTAATTAAGATTGATTCGTTCTGTGGAGGAGATGAGCTGGAGCATTGCTGCTGCCGCTGCGGACAGGCTCTAGTGCATGGGGCAGATTATCTCCTGGCTGCAGCCCGGTTCTCGTGTCCACTGCAGCCCCCGGCACTGACCCTGGCCCAAGGCCAGATGTTGGAGAAGACAGACCAGGGGCTGGTGGCTCCTGCCTTGGCTTTTGTCCCCCAAGGAGTTCAGTATTAGAGCTTCATCGGCAAAAACACCCTGGGAGGAGAGGGCTTGGGCAGGGGTGGGGGGTGCCTGGTCCCTGGCCCCCTTCCCGAGCTGCAAAGCCTCTTCTGCATTTAATGACCTTCATCCAAGTGCTTGTGGGAAGATGAAGCGTAAGGGCAATGCTTTCTGCTTGGAAACACAAGTCATTTCAAATGGCTTTCAGCCTTCTGGGGTTTATGTGTATATCGGGGTTCATAGAGCCCCCACCCCCAGGGTCTGTCCCCGGTGTGCAGAGGGTGCAGGTCAGACCACAGCTCCGCAGGGTGCAGCCGTGGTCAGGCAGCCGGGCTCAGCGTCCAGGCCCGTAATGCTTTAGCTTTGCTCCTTCTTCTGCTGTTGTAGCGCAGACCCCAGAGGTTGCATCCTCTGGGCATTCCACCACCACCGACATCCTACTGCGCAGCATCACTGGTCACCCAGCTGCCAGCTCGGGGCTGGTGGGGGCCATCAGGAGAGCATGGCCCTCCAGATCCTCCTTCTGTGGGCTCAGGTGGGGTCAGACTGTCCCTCTTGGGGGAGGATGTGATGAGTCCTGACGGGTTTCAACAAGTGGTTTTGAATGGGGCGGGGTCAGGACAAGTTTTTCAGAGCAGCTTCCGTCTGTGTGCTGACAGCACGTCCTTTGCCAAGTGGCTTCTGTAGGAGCAGTGGTGGAGATGGCGTAAAGATGCCTTCAAACTGTTCCTCGACATCCCTCTGTAGACCACGTGACTATGCAAATGCACAGCCAAAGTCCCCACAGATGGTTTCACATGGCACGTTTCTAGATGGGCTTGAGGAGGGGATGGCCCCGGTCACATCCGTGCCGAGCGTGGACTTACAGCCCGGATGGGAGAAGCAATGTCCTCTCCTCACCACGTCTTCCAGCCTCACCGTGGGTCGAGGGCAAAGTCCCACGTAGGACCGGGTGGTGGGACTGGGAGCTTTGGGGTACGCTCCCCACCCTTGCTGGCATGGCTGCTGTTATGCAGATTGAATGCAAATTGGGTCCGTTTGACCTCCTGACCTTTTTATGGGGCCACGTCTGTTTGGGGAAATGGTTCTGCTGATTAGAAATGGATTTTCCTCTCTAATGTAATCCTCTGAAAATGGGCTGGGTCCAACCCCAGGCCCTGGGGAGCTTGTCTGGAGTCAAGGAATGAAATTTCGGTGCAGGGTGTCATTGCCGACAGGGGTACAAGCAGCACCTGTGGGCCGTGGTGCCCTTCTCTGGAGCACGCTGAGGTTTCTCCTGCACCTTGAGCAGATGCCCTGAGTTGACCTTGAGGGGCAGCGGCTGTCAATGTCCTGAACACTCAGTGATGCTCTTGCTAAAAACCTCCTTCCTACCTGAGACCCATCCTTCAGGCAGTGCTCCGGTGGAGACCGCAGCTGGGATGTCACCCTGAGGAACGTCCTCCAGCCAGCGAGGTGGGGCAGGGCAGGAGAGCTGGAGGAGAAGTGGCGGCGTGGCCGGGAGCAGGAATGCCATTGGAGGGAGCTGCGTTTTGCACGTGCCGAAGCACACCCGTGGTGCGGAGTGGGCAAGACGGTGATGGATTGATGCGATAATTAATCTTGTGGGATTCATGCTCCTCTTCGAAGCCCTGGAGGGAGTGTGCCGGTGGTGTGGCAGGAGTAGGGGCTGGGGCAGGCCCACATGTTGGTGGTTTCTAGACCCAAATAAATGGTTCAGCACTTTCATCCCGTGTTCCTGGAGGTGGGTGCAAGGTTGAAGCCCAGCTCTCAGCAGTCCTGAGTGGGACAGCAGACCCTGAAACCAGTGATGTTTAGAAAAATATAAATAGCAAGGAAGAAGCTGATTTTTTTTTTTTTCCACTTTTTTTTTTTAGGTCCCTTGTATTGCTTCTTTCTCCCATCCATCTTATATTGAAAGGTGGGGTGAGATTCCGCAAATCCACTAACGCCAATCAGCTTGTTATTATTAATATCTGGATTTTATTGCCACATCCCCTTGATCCGGGGATTCCCAGGGCCACGTGCCGCGGGCACTTCCCTCCCGGTGACATTTAGCTGAGGGTTCCTCCCCTCGCCGTGACAGATGGGTGATGCTCAGCTGCTGCCGGGCCGAGCGGATCCATATTAATTTTTCATTTGCTGGCCGGGTGCGGGGGCAGCACAGATGGGCGATGGCCCGTTGGTCACTCCTGGTTCGTGCTGGTGTCCAGCTGCTCTGCACTTGATATATGAGCGGACAGAGCAGACGCTGGAGCCTTCGGCTTGCACCGGCCGGGAGGGAGGTTGTTTCTCCTGGGGGTGGGGAGAGGGCACGGTGGGAGTTAGCCTAAATCCTTTTAACATATGTACATTGACCCTGCTCTGATTGCAATACCATCCCTCGCTTTGTCGGCACTGGTTAGGAGGGGACTGGGAATGTGGTGGACAAAGAAGCGCGCCTCCCCGATGGATTTGCCAAACAACCTGAGTTTGCCTTGGAAAACTTGGTGTTTGCGCTGCGGCAGCATGCCAAGAAATTGGCTGCCCAGGCTCGGTCTGCAGGGGCGGGCTGGGGGACTTAAATGCCTCACCCTTTGCGAATGCTGCCAGGTATGGCACTTGGGTTGTATCGTGTCCAGGCGGGGCTTTGCGCTCTCCTTGCCCCGAGCCTGGCTTTGGGACCGGCTCTGCCACTGGTTTACCTTGCTGCTGGGCTGTTCCGCTTATCCTGGACCTGCTGTGTAGGGATTTGCTAGAGACGGCTGCTGTCCAGCTTAAACGTATAGCAGCCTGCAGGAATGTTGCTGTATTCTACCAGATTAATGCTAAAACATTTCAGGAGCATTGCCACAACCCTGGGGTCCGCAGTGGGTGTAAGCGCGGTATCTGCATGGGTTATCGCTCGTTTAAAGCTGTGATTCCACTCACTGTTGCACTTTGCTGATGCTGCTCTTAGGAGGCAGAGACAAACCCCAGCCCAGGGCGAGCTCCTGGCAGCAGGCACCAAAAAGCTTGTTAGGAAACGGCTCATTTAAAAGAAGAAAAAGTAATTTTCCTGCCTCCTGTTCACCGGGCAGACTTGAGTCCTAGTGCGCCTTTAGCCTTGAGGACATCGCTGCGGCTGCTGCGAGGCCTGGGGCGTCTCCGCATGGATGCGGACACCTCTCCATGCCGCCAATCCAGCTGCAGCAGCGAAGCTTCAGTGCAGGAGTTGCACTGATGTGGGGCTGCATTTGTGCTGTGGGTGCTCGGTCCTGGTCTGGACCCACCTTCATGTACCGGTAGCAAAATCCAGCATGGAAGATCCATCACACACGACATCCCTGATACGAGAAGTCTCGCTGGAGGCTGGGCTGGGAAACAGGACTCCCGGCATCCAGGTTTGCTCCCTCCGTGCCCAAAGTTTGCGTGGCAGAGAATTAAAAAACCGGGAACTTGGCAGCCTCTGGAACCAGGACGGGCTCTCCCAGCCTGGGAAGCCCTTCGCCTCGGCTGTGCTGCTGCGGGTAATTGCAGGGATAATGAAACTGCCCAATGTCTTTTGAAAAAAAGCATAAATCCTCCAAGCTAGCAGCTCTGCAGGAAAAGGAGCTGTCAGTGTTTAAACCAGCAAGACAGCGGTGGTACGAGCAAAGTGTCGTGGAGGCAGCTCGTGGGCTCATCCCTGCGCCGGGAGCCGACGGGCGGCAGTGCCTGCTCCCTCCCAGGGGCTGGGAGGCTTCTGCAGAGCAGTGAGGGCTGTGCAAGGGGACGTTGAGACACATCCAGCGCTGGCACCGCGGGTGTGCTCCAGTGTGCGGCCTCTGGGGTGACCTTGGTGGGGTCCTGGGTGCTGGGCTGGGTTTAAACCCTGGCTTTAGCGCATCCTCAGCTTGAGTGTGTTTGCTCTTGCGTGCTCCCTCTCCTTCTTTGCCCTCCAAATCCATTCCAGCCCTTTCCTAATCTCCCTAGGGATGCTGGATTGCTGCAGCCATCAGCATATGCTGCCTGTGGGTCATCTCCGTCTTTGCCTGCGTTGCTTTTGCCCTGAGTTTTTATGCACCAGCGTTAGCGACGGGCGCACGTACGTGGGGCTGGGACATGAGCACATAAAACACGCGTACAGGCGTGCGCACGTATGAGGGACGGGGATGAGATGTTTGTGCTCCAACAAAGACGTCCGGCGCCGGGATGCTGCTTGGGGGAACCCTGCGTCCCCGCAGCCTCATGGCTGTGCCTGAAATCCCCAGGCGAGAGCTTTTCCCTGGGGGGGGGGGGGCAGTGGGAGGGCGTGCACCCCATCCCCAACGCTGAGCCGTTGGACACCCTCGGCGGTGTGCGCCCCGCTAAAAAGCCCCCGAACAAAAGCCCAGTTCAGAGTCGCTGCTGAATAGATTAACAAGATTTCCATAATTAGGGCGGGCGGGAACAATAGGATTCTCCCCTGCCCAGCCCCCCCTGGCCGCCTTTGTCTTGCGCTGGGGATAATGGGCAGCAGCGAGGGTGGGAACTGGCCGGGCCATTTGGTCACTGGACAGTAATTTTCTCACACTGCCAAGGGGAGCATTGAAACATCTGTCCCGCTCCGCTGCCTCATTCACATCCCATTTCAAACCCCTGACAACTTTTCCCTGCATGCCGGCCCTCCCCCTCCGCCTGGTTTTCCAGGGTGCAACTGGGTTTTCCGGGGGGTTTTGGCTTTTCTTCTCCCAAGTGCATCCCCGCCTTTAAAGGGGTCGGATGGAGGCGGCTTCGCTTCTGGGTCCTCTCGCGCTTGGGTTCTTTGGTGGCAGCAGCCCTGGTGCAAACTCGTGCCCCCCCCCCCTTTTCTGGCAGCGGCTTTACCGTTTTGCTTGGGGCTGGGGCTGGAGGAGCTTGGTGAGGTTCCAGCCGTGGCCTCGGCCACCCTCTTGCAGACTCTTAGAAAAGCCGTTCCCATCACAGCGCTTATTTGCAGGCACTGGTTTTCAGCTGACGTCGGAGCTGCGGGCGTCGGGTGCTGGGGTTGATCCCTGCTATGGGGGAAATGTTGGGTGCTTGCCGGAGAAGCGGCCGTTGTCCTGCAGGGTTTGGGTCTGTCTTCGGGGCACGTTGTCTGCAGGAACCACACTGCTGTGTCGCAGGAGAAGGCAGGCATGGAGTGGCTTGGGCTGCCAGGTCCTCCCTTCTCCGGGAGGGATGGGTGAGGGTGAGGGGGTCCGTGCCACCGTCTGGGGCGCCTGCAGAAGGAACAGCCTGGAAACGCCGCCGGGATTTGCCGGTCGTGGTGGTGGTGGTGGCACCTCGTGCTGCTCTGCACTGAGCCCCGTGCTGGAGCAATCGGCCACCTCCCAGGCACCTCCCAAACCCCTTTCCTCCTCCCCTGAGCCCCCGGCATTTGTGGTCTGTATTTTTTGGGGGGGCAGAAGGAGCTGCAGTCTGCACCTGTAGCATGCCCTGTGCCACCGCCGCACAGTGCTCTGGGCAGGGATGGAAACTCTGGGTGCTTTAGTTCCTTCAAAAAAAAAAAAAAAAAAAAAAAAAATTAAAAAATGCCGTATTGCTGGTGGAGTTGTCTGAACCACCCCCCCACCCCCCGTTTTCCCCTTTAATAGCTTCTCAAAGGCAAGGAAGGGCCCCTCCTGTCCTTCTCCACCCAGCCAGACCCCACGTATGGCTCGGGAGCGCAGGTTTATTGGGCAGCTTCTCCTTTGTGTGCCTGAGAAAGGGCCCTTTCCCGCAGGCTCTTGGGGCTGGCTCTGCCGGAGCGTTCATCCGGCGGGAGCGCTTTAATAATGGCCGGTAAATGCCAGGAGGATGCCGGATAAAGCCCCGCAAAGCCGCCATTGAAATCCTCTTGTGGAAGTTTGATATCCAAAGTGGAAGTACAAATGCCGTATAAGTCAATTAAAGCATTAAGTAATCTAATTGTGCTGTGGTCACAAAGTGGCTTAAAGGCTGAGAGGGGCAAGTGAATGGTGCAGGAGGTCCCCTCCCGGCTCCTACTTTAGCCGTCCCCTGGGGCTTTGGGCAGAAGGATGGGGGGGGGACCTGCGCTGGGGGTGGTGATGGGGGGTGCTGCCACCACCCTCTGTGGGTGCTCGAGGGCCCTGCAATATTTGGGGGCTGGACAAGAGAGGGTGATGCCGACCTCAGCATCCCCATGATGCGGAGCCGTGGGGGGTGACAGGGACATGGGGGCGGGGGGGGGCAGTGATGCAGGGGCAGGGGGGTGAGCGGGGACCCCGGCAGGTCCTGCAGAGCCCCCTTGGGATGTGTTTCCCACCCATGGCCGTTGCAGCCCCAGTGCAGGGGTGGGTCTGGACACGGCCGTGGCGTTTTGGGTCTTTCCCTTTGCTGCAGGAATTGTTTTGGTGGGGCTGCGCACAGCCCAGCAGTACCGGCACCGGTGCCGGGGGGCGAGCAAAGGGCTGCGGCAAAGGCTTGCGCTCAGCCCAGGGTGACGAGCTCCTTCCCACACGCAGGCAGGTGCAATGCAGCCCCGATTTCCCCAGCCACCCGGCTACAGGCTGTTAATATTATACGCATTATAATATTATCATTATACTCTGCTCCAGGTGGGGCACCTCAGGGCAGGGTTGTCCGCTGGCTACGTGTGCCGGTGCTCAGTGCCGCAGCGCTGCCGGCAGCACTAGGGCTGCACCGTTTGCATTGCTATGCTTTGATAACCTGAATATTTTATCCTGTTGGACAGCATTCCCATCAAAGCTTGGGCTGGCTGGACTCTCTGGAGCGCTCGTGGTTGCTCTTCCTGTGGGATATTTGCACTGGTGGTGGTGGTCAAGGGGATTTTTGACCGGAAAATTTAGAGCGTGAGCATGACTGGGAGCACGTGTTTGTGGTCAGGAGGTACAAGGCGGTGCAGGAGGACAGGGCCCTATGGGGTTTTGGAGATTCCTGGTGCAGAGAGGTGCTCATCCCTGTTTCGCTGCTCTCACCCTGCACTGTCCTGTCCCCCCCCGCTCCAGGTCTGTTGAAGATGCACTGGTCACCAGAGCATGCCCAGTCCCTAAACCAGTGGCCGGAGCAGCACCTCGATGTCTCCTCCACCACCTCCTCACCTGCCCACAAGTCTGACCTCTACCCCAGCACCCGCCAGCGCTTCAACTACGCCTGGGCCAACGATGACATCTCCGCGCTCACCGCCTCCAACCTCCTCAAGAGGTACGCCGAGAAGTACTCGGGGGTGCTGGAAGCACCCTACGAGCGCCCGGCGCTCAGCGGCTACGGGGATGGAGCCTTCGGGCCGGTTAATGGGCAGAAGGGGGATGGGGAGCCCTGGCCGGTGGCCCACGGCTCTGACGGCGCCTACCCCCTGACCCCCATCCACGATGGCCTCCCCGGTGCCAAGGGGGTGGTGCCACCCGCTGTCCCCCCCAGCGGTGGGGCCATCGGGCTCGGCGGCTCCCCCGTGGTGTCTGCCAACCTCGCCGATCCCATGTACCCCAGTAACTCCTGCGGAGGAGCCGCTGCTGGCTCCGGCGGGCTCGGGTCATCTCAGGAGTACCCCTCAGGCTACGGTGGCACCTACTTGCCCTCTGGCTACTGTACCCAGCCGGCAGCAGCACTCCCCCCCCCGCACCCCCCTGCCCTCCATGGCTCGGGGCTCCTGCAGCCCCCGCACCCCTCACCTGCCCTGGTGCCGGGCTACGGCTCCTCCGGCCCCATGTACAACTATGCCGCCGGCAGCTACCCACCGCAGCCAGGCTACGGCACCATCCACCCGCCCCATCCCTCTGCCTCCTACCTGCCCTCCGGCATCGCGGCGCCCACCCCCATCCCAGCCCCGCCGCCTGCTGCCCGCCCGCCCGGGGTCCCCGGCTACGGCTACCAGGGCGCTGGCTTGGCCCCCCTGGCCGTGCCGCCCCTCGGCACTGAGGCGGCGGGTGCCCTGAAGAGGAAGGCTTTCGACATCTCTGGTGGGGAGGATGAGGGGGAGGGCAGGTACAGGAAATACAGCTATGAGCAGCCAAAGTCCCCCTACCCCATGTCGGACAACGGTGAGTGCCGGGGCAATGGGTTTGGCGGCAGCGCTGAGTCCCCCCAGGTGGCCTTCAAGCCCGGGAAGCGGCCGGCGGGAGCCGGTAACACTGAGGAGCATGCCAGCAAGTATGGCGGGCAGCCGATGAAGAGTATGGTCTCACCACCCTACGGTGCTGGGGATGCTCCGCTGCGGCCGGCAGAGCCCTTTGAGAAGTTCAGCCCCCCCCTCGCCAACGGGGAGCGGGCGGCTGAGCCAGGACCCCCCTTCCCGCTGCGGCTGCCCCCCAAAGCGCCGGTTTTCAGCAGCCCGCCGGTGGAGGAGCAGCCCAAGAACGTCGACCCCCTGGTCTTGGAGCTGGTGAACACCAAGATCGTGGAGCGGGGGCCGCCCGTGCAGTGGACAGACATCGCCGGGCAGGTCTCCGTGAAGGCTGCCATCGAGGAAGAGCTGGTGTGGCCCATCCTGCGTCCTGGTGCCTACACCGGGGCGAGCCGGCCACCCCGAACCATCCTGCTGTTTGGTCCCCGTGGCACAGGGAAGACCCTACTGAGCCGGTGCATCTCCACCCAGCTGGGCTCCACCTTGCTGAAGCTCAGCGGGACAACCCTGCTCTCCACCTGGAAAGCTGAAGCTGAGAAGATCCTGCAGACTGTCTTCTTCATGGCCAGCTGCCGGCAGCCCGCGGTCGTGCTCATCACCGAGGCCGAGTCCTTGCTGGTGGCCCGGGCTGGTGAGGACACCACCCAGGTGAGCAACCTCAAGTCCCAGCTCCTCTCCTACCTGGACAACATGGCTACCTCATCCGAGCAGAACGTGGTCGTCATCGGGACCACCTCCCGGCCTGGCAGCATGGACGAAGCTTCCCACCGGCGTTTTGCCAAGCGGTTCTACATCTCCCCGCCAGACAGCATTGCCCGCCGGCAGATCCTCCATCACGCCCTGGCTCAGCAGAGCTCCTGCCTGAGTGAGCGGGAGATGGCCTCCCTGGTGCAGCACACGGAGAACTTTTCGGGCAGCGAGCTGGTTCAGCTCTGCCAGCATGCTGGGGCCACCACGCTGCATGGTTTGCCGGGCCAACTCCAGCCCACCTCCTACCAGGACTTTGAGAAGGCATTCTGCAAGGTCCATCCCGCCGCCTCCCAGAAGGAGCTGGACTTGTTCCTGGAGTGGGATAAAATGTACGGCACCAGGCACTGACGGCACGGCATTGGGGGGATGGGGGTGCGGGGACGGACCCTTTGCCCCAGCCCGAGGCTCCAGGGGTGGTTTTGGGACTTGGCCGATGAATGCAGGGTTTGGAGGGGCCGGGTTGGGGTCTGCGGGGGCTCCAGTTCTCTTCCAGAGCCGCGCCAGGGCCAGCCCCTCCCTCCCAAAGCGCAGGAGGCCCGTGGCCAGCCCCGGCGGCAGCACGCCAGACCCCTTCTTTATTATTTGGGACTCGGCTGGGCTTTTACTCTCCTTGGTTTTTTGGAAGCTGTTGCCTGCTGAACTCAGGATAACCTATTTATTATTTTCCCGTTCATCCGTCCCTGGACCAGTGATGCAGCGAGCGGGGCCAGAGGTGTTTCGGGATCTGGCTTTCCTGCGTCGGATGCACGCGCTTCCCCATCTACCCAGAGGCTCCATTCTTCTTATTATAATTAATTTTTTTTGGATCGCTTTTATCGTTCCTAACAGAAATACCTCGGGCGCCTCTGAGCAAAGCAGCCCCCTCGCACATGGCATGAGCAGCCCGGTGGTGATGTCCTTGATCGGGGCGGGGGGCGGGGGGGGGGAGTGGGAGGGGACGCAAAACCAGGGGGGGTTGGAGTAAAATGCTGTAGATTGTTTAATATTCTAGACGTGGGCTTTTATTTTTGTAAGGTTTGTAGTATTTTGGGTTTTTTTGTTTTTTTTCTTTTTAACTACTCAGGAAGAGAATTACCTCAGAAAAAAAAAAAAAAGAAATAAAACCCGAATGTGTTTTTAAAACCTCTTTTTACCTCCTCAGAAAAGGGAAAAAGAGATTTTTTTAAAGAGTTTCCAGACCTGGGACAAAGCTGCCTTCGTGCGTTTGCTTCCAAAAAGGACGACACAGAGAAGGAAGAAAGAAAAGGAAAAAAAAAAACTTGAAGCTGTTACAAAGATGAAAGTTGAATGTATTCTGGGTGCTTTTCAGGTCCCTTAGGCCATAATTTTATTTTAATTTGTTTTGGTTTGGTTTAACATCGTTATCATAGCATTTGGTGGAGTAACGTGTCTTCAACGGGAAGGGTTAGTGCCATAGTTTGGAAACTGTTGCTAGCACCACTTTTTGGATGGGGCTGGGTCCATCATCCTCCAGCATCTCCCACCGCACCTGGGGCCGGGCATTTGAGGGGGGGCACCTGCCCCCGAGCAGGGCTGGGGCCGGGGTGTGTGTGTGTGTGGATCCTCCTCCTCCTCCTCCTCCTGGTGTCCTTTTTGCACTGGGGATGGGGCTGTGCCAGGGAGGGTGCCACTCACTCCCTTTTCACCCCAAAATAAGGGATTTTTGGCTTCCCACCACAGTTGCTGAGATACGAGAAGCCCCAGCAGAGGCTGGCGGTGGCCGCAAAGTTTGGAGAAATCGCTTCCTCCCCCCCAAAAAAAAGTCTCGCGGGGCTGAGCGCGAGTGGTGGGGTTTTGCCCCGGATGCTCTTTGCTCCCACTCTGTCCCAGGGGCTGCAGCCACCGCTGGGGTCAGGACTCAGCCCAGCTCCCCCACTTGTTGCCCACTGGCCGGTGCAAAGCTGCCTTGCACAGAGGGTGACCCTGCTGCATGCCCCCCCCCCTTGCCTTGCCTGGTGGTGTTGGCTTTTTTCTTTTCCCAATTAAAAAAATACCAATTCTTTTATGTTTATTGTTTTTTTAGAGTTCTATATTGTACAGGGGGAGGCAGCCGCTCCGCTGCCACCCGACGGCACCGGCCACTGCTCAGAGCAGCCCCCCCAGAACCTCAGGGTCTGCACACACAGAGCGGGGGATGCCCCCTTTTGCGGGTGTGTCCCCCCCCCCCCCATTGCAGGACCAAGGTGTCTGCCACCTTTGGGACATTTTTCCTAGGTTTTTTTTTTGCAGTTTCCCAATTTAAGCGTGCACGGGTGTGTGCGCAAAGGGCATTCCCGGGGCAGATGCCTGCTCCCCCTGCCCCCTCCTCCTTCCTCCAAAAAGTGGTACTGAGTTTCTGAAGAACTTTTATTATTATTATTATTATCATATTTGACTTTGTACACTCTCTGTAACCATTTCTACCTCATTTTGCAACATATTGTACATGAAAGTATTTAATTCATGGCTTGTTAATGTTGGAAGAAGAAAAGCTTTTGCGCTGTAACCGTCTACCTCAAGAAATGCTGTATTTTAAAAAAAAAAAAAAAGTATTACACAGTATTAAAGAGATTACATGAACGCCCCCGGCTGAGAGCCTGTGGTGCATTCCCCCAGCTCTCCCCCCCCACCCCCCCCAGCTTTTTCAGCCCCCCCATGTGGGTACATGGGGGAGGGATTGGGGGAGGGGGATTGCAGGGGACAGGAGTATAGGGATGTGGGGAGGGGGTATTAAGGGGGGGGGGGGGGAGGGATTGCAGCCAGGGGAGGGGCAGAGCCTTAGCCCTCCCCCACCTCGTTAGGGATGATGGGGTCCAGGTCTGCCCTGTCCCCTCGTTAGGGGCAGTTGGAGGGTCCAGGTCTGCCCCGTCCCCTTGTTAGGGATGACGGGGTCCAGGTCTGCCCCGTCCCCTCGTTAGGGGCAGTTGGAGGGTCCAGGTCTGCCCCGTCCCCTGTTAGGGGCAGTTGGAGGGTCCAGGTCTGCCCCGTCCCCTTGTTAGGGATGATGGGGTCCAGGTCTGCCCCGTCCCCTTGTTAGGGGCAGTTGGAGGGTCCAGGTCTGCCCCGTCCCCTTGTTAGGGGCAGTTGGAGGGTCCAGGTCTGCCCCGTCCCCTTGTTAGGGGCAGTTGGAGGGTCCAGGTCTGCCCCATCCCCTTGTTAGGGATGACGGGGTCCAGGTCTGCCCCGTCCCCTTGTTAGGGGCAGTTGGAGGGTCCAGGTCTGCCCGGTCCCCTTGTTAGGGCAGTGGTACTGGAAGGAACTGGCTGGGGCCACTGGGCACTGTGGTCCTGCTGAGGAGGGGGTCCCTGCTGGAAAGGCCCCCCCCAGGCTCTGGGGGGTTCATGGGGGCTGAGGTGGGTTTGGGTGCTGCTGGTGAGGATCCATCCAGCTCCTGTAGGTACGAGGGGTGGCAGGGGGTGGCAGGGGATGCCGGGGGGGGGGCTTTGCCTGTGCTGCCTGGCTGTGAGCTTTACCCTCCGGTGTCTGGGCTGGCTCAGGGTTGCTGCTGGGTTCGTTTTTACCAGTTGGGTCAAATATTCAGCTTTTTGAAGCTGCACTTGCATGGAGCCCCACTGCTCCCCCACCATTTATTTCTCAAAGTTTCCTGTAACTCGTGAATTATGGAGTGTTTATCGGGAGGCCCGTGGCCCCCACGTCCCCATTAGTTTTGTTACATCCTTGGGCAATTGGGTATCCTGAAATTCAGTTGATCCGGCAGCTTCTGAGCCGCAGGAGCAATGCTGAGTGAGCCGGGCAGCGCTTTGCTCTGGTCGGGAACAGCGTGGCTGCGGCAAAGGCTGCAATTTCAGCGTTGCTGTGAGCGTGGCATAGGGGATCCCTGCAGAACCCCCCCGGCTTCTGGCTCTGCACCCAGCTCCGGAGTTAAGCCCACTGGAGAGGGGCCCTGTGGCAATTAGGGGAGGCTTCAGGGTGTTTCGGTGTGTGGGAGGGCGAGGAATTGGGCACCGTAGCCCCTGGTATGGGAGGGGATGTGGTGGCATCCCTAGCCAATGGCCAGGAGGTGCCCGGAGTCTGTGCTGGTGCTGGTGAATCCGGAACAATGCAGCAGCTCCGGCCTTTTATCGGGACCCCTGAGGTTACTGTGCTATGAATAAATTACGTGGTGGATGGGCTGCAGAGTCATGAGCAGGGAAAATGGGAGGAAGACTCCCTCGTCCTCCTCTTCCTCCTCCTCCTGCGGCAAAGGGACGCTGGGGGCCTCCCTGCTCCTAAGCCTTGCAGGGGCTCTTTGCCCTCTGCAGCTTTGCTTTGTCCAGCCCCGTGGCGCCAGGGCAAGGTTTGGGATTTGCCTCGACTGGGGTCGCAGCTGGTGCTGGGCCACTCCTGGCTTTAAGGGGCCTCCCTGGCTCGGCTGCGGCCAGTGCTGTTTGGTTTTGTTGCTGAGCCTGGCCGTAGCCAGCACGGGGTCTCCATCCACGAGCAAAGCTAGTGGGACGGGGAGCTGAGGCTGAGGAGCCCCTCGCCAGGGCTGTGCATTCGAGCTGGTTATCCCACTGGGATATCCTGAGCTGGGGACAACGCCAGGCTTGGCTACGGACTGGCCCTAGCGGGGATGTGCTGGCGCAGGGAGGCAAGGCGGCCGCTTCCCAGCATCTCGGGTTATTACGATGAATCTGCGGCTGGACTCTGACCTTTCGGAGGCTCCATTCCACAGAACTTGTGAAACCTGCCTGCTTTCCCTAATTCCAGGCCAAGTCCTGTGCAGGATGTGCTGGGCGAATGGTGCCAGCATTCCTGGCATTCCTCTCTAGCCTGGCCACGTGTGCCGGACGATGGGACACATACGAGCATTTCCTCCTGCCCTGTTGGCTTCGTGCATCTGCCCTGGCTGTGTTTTCCTCCTGGGAAGACCCAGGGGATGGTCCTGGCTCCTCCATGGACTATCCTGGTGCTGCCTGGACACCCCCCCCCCCCAAGAGACATTCCCAAATCTTTGGGCAGCGAGGATGGGGAGGAGCAGTTCCAGGGGTGGCAGCAGCAGCGGTGGCAGTCCTGGAATCTGGCATCTTTAGGGAAAAAACCCTCCCTGTTACTGGTGCAAAATGCGACGTTGCAGGGATGGGGCCAGAAAAAGCCATCCAGGACCGTGTGCTTCCCTCCAGGGCTCCCATCCAAGGCAGGAGCGGAGCAGCAGCATTTCAGTTACCTTCTGCGGTGAGATGTAACAAGGACAAAGCGGTCTGGTTGGAAGAGGCCATGGGATGGCTGCTGCCCCGGCTGGGTTTGGTGTTTTCATGCAGATTTGTTCATTTTTGGGTTGGGTGCTGGGCTCATAGGCAGGGGGTTATGAGGGAACCCGGGCGGCTCTGAGCCTGTTTGGTGCCACAGTTCAGCTCTCAGCAAGGCAGAAATGCCTGGAAAAGCCTCCTGTAAGTCCCCACGGAGCCGAGACCCCGGCATGGGCGAGAGGGACCCGAAATCACCCCAAAACCCCGCCCCGGCAAGGCGTCTGCAGCGGGAGGTGCTTGCTTGGCAGCTTTGGGGCTCCACAGCTGCGGTTTCCCATCTCCGTATTTATGCTCCCAAAGGAGCCGTGCGGGGCCCTTCCCTCTGTGCCTGTTAGCCCCCCTGGGGAGATGGGATGCGTTTCAGAGCTGAGGCTTTCAACCCCTGGAGCAGGGCTGCCCATCACTCTCATCTTCATGAGGGTCCTAAAAATCCTTGTGGCAGGATGAGGCCTTCGGGCACGGGTGCATCTGGCAGCTTTGCTGCTTGGAGGAGGCTTGGAGGAAGCTGATGCTCGGTGGAGCTGGGAGAGGCAATGAGGGAGGATGGAGCCCCATAATGTCAGCCTGTTGGGGAATTGCTCCTTCTCCTGCTCCTTGGTCCTGGCTGCTTCCTCTGGCCCTGGCACAGCCCTGGGTACCGACCATGGCCCCAGCACAGCCCCACGGCCCAAGCTTCCACACTGGGGTTTCTTTGGGGAGATCTGGGGCAATCGCAGCTTTATGGCCACCCTGATTAAAAAGCGGGCATGCTGGTGGCACCTGGCTGTGGCTGCATTGCCACCTCGTGGTTGTGGGGTCCTTGCCTGATCCCTGAGCAAAACCACTCGGGTTAAGCTTGACTCTGCTCCATGGATTGGGAGTGGGAGAGGAAAACGTGGGTTCCTGGAGGGGTGTGCAGGGGTCTGTACCCCTCTTTGGGGAGGGAAAGAGGAGCTGCTGCCTTTGCTTTGGGGCCTTCAGGAGATGGGAGGAGGGTGGTAGAGATGTCCCTGCCAATGCTCAAGGTGCCCTGAAGCCCCTTGCGGCCAGCATGGAATTTCCAGCCCTTTGGTTTGCGTCTGCTGGGAATTGAGGGACCATTTAGTCTGTCCCTGTGTCCCCATTCTGCAAGCGTTTGGTGTCCAAGCAGACGGATCAGAGAGGCTGAACTGGGAAGGGGAGGGATACTGGGAGGGACACTAGGCTGGAGGCAAGGGGCTGAGCAGGGGCATGGTAGCACAGGTGGGAGATGCGCAGTCCTGGGGGGTGACATGGGACACGTCCCTGGAA